>CANXYI010956656.1:0-17075 GCA_948208565.1 Hura crepitans | reverse complement strand
TACAAGGTTTAAAGCTAGATTGGTTGCGAAAGGATATAACCAAGTGTATTAAGTTTATTATACTAAAAGTTATTCCCTATTGCAATATTAGTGACAATTAAATTGTTTCTAGTAATAACTATTACAAATCAATGAACTATTCACCAACTTAACATAAATAATACATTCCTCCATAATTATTTATAGGAAGAAGTCTACCAATTATCATATGACTACTACACTAATGGCAAGGAAAATGAGGTTTGTAAACTTATAAAGTCCTTTATAGGCTAAAATAAGCTTTTAGACAGTGGAATGCTAATTTCACAAAGAAATTAATCTATTTTGGCTTCACTTAATCTAAAAAAATCTTTCCTTATTCACCAAATTGAATGATAGATTTTTTCTTGCCTTTGATTATATGTGTCGATGATGTACTACTTATTAGTTACACACCAAATTCACTATTAAAAACTTAATAAAAAAATATTTTCTAGGTATTGAGATTGCCAAGTTCATAGAGGGAACATCTATCTCAAATAAAATATATTTTGGATATTATATACGATGTTGCATTTACTAGTTACACAAAATTTACTACTCCACTGCCTAAGAATTTCAAATTCAATCCAAATCATCTTAATTATAGAGAAGTTCAGTGGGTATAATGTTATATATGAATTTAACTAGGTCAGTTATTAGTTATGTTATCTAGCAATTAAGACAACAAGTTAATACCTATGTCAAGCTCATCTTAATACTGCCTTTCATGTTCTAAAGTATCTCAAAGGGACATCAAACCTTATATCCTTTTAAAAATGCATTTCAATTATTAACTTATTATAATAATGATTGGGCATTATTCCTTGGCTCAAGAAAGATCTTTTCAAGTTATTGCATTCTCTTAGTACATTCCTTAATCTCTGAAAAGTGAAGAAACAATTGTATCCAAATCTTTTTATGATGCTAAATACAAAATTATGGCTTCTATAATATGCAAACTTTAATCACTTAGTTAGCTAATGAATGATTTTGAGCTAACTATTCACTCTTTTATTCTATTATGGTGTAATCAATCTATATTCACATCACATACATGTTTTCCATGATATGACAAAGCATATTGAGATTGATTATCATTTGGTAATAAAAAGTGCAAATCTTGTTTTAGCACTCAAAGATACATCTCTTCCCAACTTTAAGTTGCTGATGTTTTCACAAAATCTCTTGCTACCCCTCATCTTACTTCTATCACATCTAAGTTGTGCTTCACCACAATTAGCTAAAATCTAACTTGAGGGGTGTATGATAGCTCTAGTAGACTTATTGTAAATTTTCATTATTTTACCGGGGATGAGGCGATTAGTGTTTAGACTTGACACCTGGCTCAATACTAAGACCATTGATCTTTTACCCAAAAAAAGGTTCAAAATTAGATCTTATTTATGCCTTAATAATATACCTTCATTTATTTTCTAACATTTATCAATCTCGTATCATGCAAGTAAGAAATTTAATTAAAGCATACACGTCACCTTTTCACTTAAAGAGAATAAATTGCAATATTTAGAATGTACCACAAGCATAAGTGTACTTTAAGCATCCACAAATTAGGTTATTTATTAGTTGTTATTTAATCTTACAACTACCAGTAATTCAATTGGAATTGGCAATAATTAGCCAACTCTCATCTCTAAAAGATTGGCCTTTGTTAAAATAGATTTTTATGTGACTTTTATTAAGGAAAACTCAAAACCATTATATTAAGAAAACACCAATTAATTATATAGAAAAAGTCATTAATGTGAGGTTAAGCTTTTGGCATGTAAAATGAGTTATTAAACTACCTATTACCACCCAAAATAACTAAGAGAAATAAAGGTACAAAACAAAATAAATAAATAAAGAATAAACTATTTAGTCCCATCTCTATGTCAATAAGTCCGTGTAGACTCAGTAAGGCTCTTAGTCTATATCTATGCAGACTAAAGGTATCATAGCTAATATGTTCGTCTGGACCTTGTATTCAATAAGAAGGGTCACTCTTACACAACTTAAGGAAAATGATTAGCAACACAAATAGTGGTATGTGAGGACTTTATACTAGTATTAAATAGAATAATAACATGTGCAATACAACTATGAATGATCATGGTATATGCCCGAATGATGATTATAACTAAAAGGATAATGAACTAATCATGTAAAAGAGGATGAAAATTCATCACAATAATATTCATAAGAACTAGATTTTAGAACATGTGTCTAAGAGGACTACACTCCTTATGAAAGGGATTCTATACAGACTGAAAGATGGAATTCACTTGTATATAAAATATATCTGTGTAAACTACACTTCTCATGAAAAAGAGTCCATGCGAACCACATATGAAACACATATCTTCAAAATATATATCCGCATGGACTACGTTCCTTATGAAAGGGAATTCATGCAGACCATATATGAAACACATATCTTTAAAACATATATCAACGTGGACTGTGCTCCTCATGAAAAGGAGTCCATATGGACCACACATCAATTTTAGAATATTAATGACATGCATATTAAGAAGTAGAATGATCATACAATAGGATAAAGACATAAATGCATATTAATAACATAGTAGAATACATCAAAATCAAGTACATGAAGTGAACACAAAACTATTATCAAGCAACAGTCTGTATAGACCTCACACCATGTACATATTCAAATAATAAATCCACATGAACCTTATCATGCATTAAGATAAGTCCATGCAATTTAGGTGTCAATTCCAGAATGATTACATCATGTTAATGAATTATTAAATATAATGAAAATAGTATAAAATGTTAACCTACTCTTATAATTAATGTAGAGATTACGTAGAATCACTTCACATGTCAATTAATCCCAAGAGATCCTCAATTACAGAAACAATGCAAATAGAATGAATAATAAAAATGAAGGCCTCAAATCTTACCTTATGGTTAACTTCAAGCAATAAATCTAATGTAGGGTTTTAAAAAGAAAGATTATTTTTAGGGAGGGGTAAAGACTAGTAAAACAAATCCTACTTTGGAGTCAATGCCTAGACTCTCAAAACTACAAGTTTTTATTCTTCCTATTTTCCTCTTTTAATTCTCCCTTGAAAAGGGGTATTTATAGGCTTAGTGGACAGCTCTCCTATTCAAAATAGGTAAAATCCTGATAAGATTAGGAGTTAGAGACTAGATAGAAAGATCATGCTTCTAGAAGCTTTTTAGTGGTAGGTCCATATGGACCTAAGCTTTGGGTCCACCCTGGTGGTTCATAGGCCTTAGGCCTAGTTTTGGGCTAAGTCTATATTATTTTATGCAAATATGGGCTTTGGTTTATCCAGGTGAACCATGGGCTATGGGGTCTACTGTTTTAGGCTAAGTCTTTGTTGGTCGATATGAACTTTATAGTATCAAGTCCGAACAGACTTGCAATAAGATGGTTTGTATAGACTAATGTTTTAGGATCCTTACCTTGTTGCTTGAGCCTATCTCTAGTTATCATTATAGGCCCAAAAGTAAGGCATCTATAGTTGCCCCCATTTTAGTGTGTGCCACGAAAATGTAAAGATTAAAATAATGCATATCAAAGTACCTAAATTTGAGATACTCACTTGAAGTCATACTTACCTAGCACAAAGCTACATTGAATACAGATGCCTGCCTCTAAATCAAAGAAAAAACTAGTTAAACTTGAATTGTATCTTCCTTTTTAAAAAAATATTGATATTGTAAAGATAAACTACACTGAATATAGGTGCCTACTTATCCATGGGTGAAGTGAGGATCTAAATGACTCTGAGTGTATCATTAATTTAAAGTTTTGTCATTTCACCTCTTTGTAACCCAACTAATTTGTTGCATAATTTTGATTGTACCTAAGATTATTTAGCCGATGAGGTTTGACTCTGTGAAAAGTGTATTTGCTTGTAAAGTTGAATCTTAGAGGGTTGGATTTGCTTATGAGGCTAAATCCTAAAGGGTTAGATTTACTCATAAGGTTAAATCTAGTTGGATTGGATTTGCTTGTAAGACTGAATCTAAAATGATGGGATTTACTTATAAAGTTGAATTCAAAAGGGTTAGATTTTCTTGTAAGGCTAAATCTAATTAGGTTGGATTTACTTGTAAGGCTGAATCTAAAAAGATAGGATTTATTTATAATGCTGAATTCAAAAGGGTTAGATTTATTTATGAGGTTAAATCCTAAAGGGTTAGATTTACTTATGAGGGTGAATCTAAAAGGATAGGACTTACTTGTAAGGCTGAATATGAAAGGGTTAGATTTACTTTTAAGGCTAAATTTGGTTAGGTTAAGTTTACTTGTAAGGTTGAATCTGAAGGGGTTGGATTTACTTATGAGGCTAAATCCTAAAATGTTAGATTTACTTATAAGGCTAAATTTGAGAAGATTAGATTAGGCATAGAGTTGAATTTGAGAAGATTGGATTGGGCATGGAGCTGAATCTGAGGAGATTAGATTGGGCTTAGAGTTATATCCAAGGAGATTAGATTGAGCATAAAGCTTAATCTAAGGAAATTGGATTGGGCATAGAGCTAAATTCGAGGAGATTTGATTGGCTTGTAAGGCTAAATCCTATAAAGAGTAGATTGGGCGTGGTGTTAAATCCTATAAAAAATGCAATAGGAGTTAGTATCAGTATGGCAAGTTTGTGATACATACCTTAGCTTTCATCAATTATGGATTTTGTTGAGGTTCCAATTCAAGGATTTGTTGAGTTTTAAGAGGATTCGACTGAAAATGCAACCTAATTTATGCTTGCCTAATTGTTTGTACCTATAAAGTAATAACCGTGCATGTGTGTTTGGTTATGCACATGTGAATGCAAATGATATTCATGTTAGGAGATTATATAGATGTGAATGAAGTCTAAATTTTTATGGTATGTATGAATGTTATGTGCATATATTGATATGTATGTTCTTATGGAATAGGATGTAAGCAAGTGTATAACTATGAAGTAATTAGAAAAGAAGTGTTGAGTACATGTAGGGATGTTTCGAATATGCATATGTGTGAGTTTGAGAAAGGACTTGCTTACACCAAAACAAGTTGATACTTTATCTAATGTATGCATGTCTACTGGTTGAATATTAAAAATGTATAGAAGTGAGTTTATGGCTTATGAATGAAGTGGAATATATGTTTGTTCCTAATGTTTGATGATGAGTGTGTCAATAAGGGTTAAATAGAGGATAAATAAAATACATGTTAACAGCTTGTGAATATGGTGACCTATCATGTCTATCTAAATGTATGCAAGTGTGCATTTAAAAATGGAATGTATGCTATATGCCAAATATTGCTCAAGTAGGGTGCTTATGATGAATATGCTAATGATAATGTGTTCTTGGACTATTGTGAAGTTATGCATACTAGATGAATAGATGATGGCAATAGGATGCAGTGAAATTAGTAAATATGTCGATGTATGAATATGGATAAATATATGTGATTGAATGTATTAATACCCACTTAAATTAAGAGCGAGATACATATACAATGTATGAGTATGCCCCTTTATATTTTTGGCTACCTATATGATCTAATGTATGGATGTTGTATTGTAAATAAGTTAATTCTGATGCAAGGGTAGACATGCGAGTAAGAGTTTAATGAATGCGATGATAACAGCATGTCTTGGTTTTATAAATGCACTAAATCCAATCCTAAAGGAATGAATAAAGGTGGTGAATGAGCTAATATATGCATGTTTTTTATCTAATACCCTTTGGATGACTATTAGATTTTATGACTGATGCATGAGATCTATGGGTAAGTGAACTTGAATAATACGTGTTTGATTCCTAACTTTCTCTAAATGGAGGAATGGGGTAAGGCATACATTTTATGGTCCAACAAATAATGCATTTTAGATAATCTAAATAAATAATGAATACATGTATAGGAAACTGTATGATGGATATTTTTTTCTTATGGTGGTGAATGAATAAACACTTTTTATGATGTACGAATAAATGTAAATCTAACTTAAATGATTTGTACATGCTTAGTACTTATCCTTTATGTTCCTAAGCCATACGAGCTATGTAACTAATGACTGGGTAAGATGCTTATGCCAAATGGTGAATGATAATGCATGCTACAATGATAAATGTAGACTTAGCTAACTCTTTTCTATGAATAATGCATGTTTTTATATGCTTGAAGTATATGCCTAATGCTAGGTGCATTGATCCTTACTTAATACATGTATATGAATGAGCCAATGCATATGTGAATGTATAAATGTGTCTAGTGATATGGTGACCTAGTTTTCTCTTGAATGAATGAATACACTCTATCCTTTCCTAGATAAATGATATGACTCTAGTGAATGAATGTGGTGATTGATAAGGTGCATTTATTCACTATTTTCCTTATGAATTCACATACTTTTATGTGCTTAATTGCTAAATATTAACTTAGTTTGTGAATTTTGTCACTTTAAAACAAGTTTTATAAATTTCAAGTTGACTCATGGACTTTTGAATCCTTTTTGGAGAATCTGCCTAGCTACAAGTAAACCTTAGGTTAAGTCTAAAGGTCACAGCCACTTATCAAATACAACTCTATTTTTATTAAATAATTTTTATATTTAGCTGTACTTTTTAAGCAGTGAATGAATGAACACTTTTTATGATGCGTGAATAAATTTAACTCTATCCTAAATGATATGTATATACATAGTACTTATCCTTTGGGTTCCTAAGCCATATGAGCTATGTAACTGATGACTGGGTAAGATGTTTATGCCAAATAGTGAATGATAATGCATGATGCACTGATACATGTTAACCTACCTAACTTTTTTCTATGAATAATGCATATATTTATATGCTCGAAGTATATGCCTAATGCTGGGTGCATTTATCCTTACTTAATGCATATATGTGAATAAGCCAATACATATGCGAATGTACAAATGTGTCTAGTGATGTGGTGACCTAGTTTTCTCTTAAATGAATGAATATACTCTATCCTTTCTTATATAAATGATATGACTCTAGTGAATGAATGTGGTGGTTGATAAAGTTTTCCTTACGAATTCTCATACTTTTATGTGCTTAATTGTGCTTAATTGCTAAACATTGACTTAGTTTGTGAATTTTGTCACTTTGGAATAGGTTTTATAAATTTCAAGTCAACTCATGGACTTTTGAATCCTTTTTGGAGAATTTGCCTAGCTATAGGTATTAACCTTGGGTTAAGCCTAAGGGTCACTGCCACCTATTAGATATAACTTGATTTTTATTAAATAGCTATCATTTTTAGTTGTACTTTTTAAGCAAAATTTTATGGGGTATAATCTACCCTTATTTAGGATAATTATAGAGGATATTTTAATCCTTATTTTTTCTATCCTCTCTAATATTTTGGAGGAATTTTAAGAGTTAATTCCCCTTCCTTATGAGACTCTTTTTGGCCCTTTCTATGATTTGTAAGAGTAATGTATTCCTCATTCTGAGTGGCTGCATTCTGATTTTTTTTGGGTTTTGCTAAGAACATGTGTGGCTAATTTCTTTATTCTAGCCAAGGATTATTGAAGTTCATATTCAATAAGAATTGTGAGATCTAATTCAATTCCTTTTTTCTCTTTATTATTTTGGTTATTGTATATTTCTATTGCATTTGTATTGTTATTTTATTGATCCTACAATTTGGCCAATTGTGTGATTAATCTAATAGTGACTGCTATTCAAATTTTTGAGAAGATAATTACTTAATAAATTTGATTTTCATAGCAACCAAACGATAATTTATGTTGTGGAGATATATAATCTAATTGTAATAAACTATGCTATCAAGTTTATTACTTAGAATCAGGCTCCTCTAATTCTTAATGCTTTTAATAGGTTAAATTTTATGATGGTGTTCTAGGACTGCCTGATTAATTAGGGGTTAATTGATGAGGTTTGATAATTAATATAGTCTTAAAAAGGAATTGGTTATTAGATAGTTATCAATAACTATAACTTATTGACTAAAATAATAAATTGAATTAAACTGAAATTTATCCTTGTGCTACATTTTCATTTATTGATTTTTCCCATTTAATTTTTATCTTTTAGATAATATGATTTGTTGCTTAAATTTTTAGTTGCATAAAATCCCCATTTAATTACTTGGATTGTTTATCTTGGTTGTTTTGAAAGATTTAAATTAAACCAGTCTCTATAGATTTGACCTTGCTCACCCTATTTAAAATTTATTCGCTTAATGAAAGTAGGAAATTATTTTTGGTGGATTCGACACCCATCAAATTTTGGCACCGTTGTCGGGGACTAATTTTTAACTAATTTATTTCTTTTTAATAACCAAGATGAATTATGCAGGTGAACTCTAATATGATTTTGAAATCAAGAAGACTAATGAAAGAAACTAAAATTAGGAAGTAAGAACTAGCGAGGACTTCAACAAAAATGGAAGGACAAATAAATTCTAGCTTGCCTCAATCCTCTAGTGATTTGGAAGAAGAATAACCCACTATGCCAGCACAAGATAGGAGGCTTATGAGGGTTATCATAGCCCCAGTGATAGATCAGCTCCCTCTTTGTATCACTTATCCCAACTTAGATGTGAATTTTAAGCTAAGGCCAAGCATGATATAGTTGCTACCCAAGATTCATAGGAAGAAAAATGAAAACCCTCACAAGAATCTTACGGTAGTTCATGTGGTTTGTGCTAGCGTGAAGACATAAGGAGTCACTAAAGATCAAATTAAATTACGTGCTTTTCCTTTTTCATTAGAAGATAGTCCTAAAGATTGGTTATTTGATTTATCTCTAGGTTCCATTAACACATGGGCGGATAAGGTTAGATTATTTTTAAAAAAGTTTTTCCCTTCTTCTAGGGCAATTAGAATAAAGAAATAGATAACTGGGATTAAGCAAAAGCCATTCAAGTCTTTTTATGACTATTGGGAGAGGTTTAACAGCCTTTACATGAGTTTCCCACAACATAATATATTAAAAACATCTTTAATTGAACATTTTTATAGTGGGTTTTAGATATAGAAAGGAAGATGATAGATACAACTAATAGAGGTGCTCTTAACACTAAACCCTTAAAATATGCATGTAATTTGATCAATATCATGGCTAGTATATCAAGGTAGTATGGAAATTAGGAACCCACGAGAAGGGTTAATGAGGTAAGTTTATCTAACATTAAATCTCAGCTTGCTTAACTTACCACTTTGGTTAAAATCTTAGTTATAGGAAATACACAACAAGCCAGAGTCTATGGCATATACGCTCACCCTAGTTATCCAACTGACATGTGTCCTATACTTTAAGTGGATAACCTATATCAAGTCAATGCTATAAGAGAATTCTCATGTCCCCCATAAAGAAGATATGACCCATACTCAAACACATATAAACTAGGATGGAAGGATCATCCTAACTTTAACTATGGACAGAGGTAATCAAACTAGCAGTAAAGACCACCTCCACAATAGCAACCATCTACTTCTAAACAAGATATGTCACTAAATGACATTGTGAAGTCACTTGCTAATAATACTGTGTAATTTCAACAGGAAATCAAGGCAAGCATTTAGAGATTAGAGAGCTAAACAAGTTCATTAGTGACCTCCTTGAGTAAGTTAAAATCCCAAAAGAAGCTGCCATCTCAAACTAAATTGAATCTAAAGCAAATATGAGTTCTATCACACTTTAAGGTGGAAAAGAATTGCTGAAACATAGCTAGTGATGCTAACCATGGCCTGCACCTAAAGTCAGACACAGAAAAAGAGGTTATTGTTCATCAGAGATAGCCTAACCAAACTAAGAAAAATTAATGATAGCAACCTAAACCACTAGTGATCAGTCCTCTATTTCCTGAAAGATTAGCCAAATCCAAAAAAGAGAAGGAGAAGAAAAAAATTCTAGAGACTTTTTATAAGGTTGAGGTAAATATCCCTTTACTTGATACAACTAAACAAATACCTCAATATGCTTAATTTCTCAAGGAACTATGCATTAACAAGAAAAAGTTAGCTGGCAATGAGAAAATAAGTATGGGGGAGAATGTTTCAGTAGTCCTCCAAAGGAAATTGCCTACCAAATGCAAAGATCAAGGTATGTTCACTATCTCTTAAAAATTGGTAATTTAGGGATAAGGAAAGCGATGTGTGATCTTAATGCTTCAATAAATGTTATGCCTATGTCTGTTTATTACTCTTTGGATCCTAGTCCTTTGAAATAGACAGGTGTAGTTATTCAACTTGCTGATAGATCAGTTGTTTATCCTAAGAGTGTATTAAAAGATGTGTCAATTCAAATTAATGGATTCATATTTCTTATTGATTTTTATGTTCTAGATATGAAAGAGGATAAGTCTAATAATGATTTTGATATTTTATTTGGGAGACCTTTCCTTAGTATTGCTAGGACTAAAATTGATATGCATAATGGTATATTTACTATGGAATTTGATGGCAAAATAATTGAATTTAATGTTTATGATGCCATGAAATATCCAGGTGAAGTATCTTGTGTGTATGGCATAGATATTATTAACCCATTAATTAAAGAGACTTTTGTAATATATAAAATTGGTAAATTAAATGTTGCACTATGTGAGAATTACACTGTTAATAGCTTAGACAAGGCTAAAAAGAATGAGGTAATATATGCTAAATTGAATGAAGTAGTTAGAGCATTAAAAGCATTTAAGACCATAAGGTATATATCCCTAAAGATTGAACTACTTATCTCTCATTCTAAACTCTTTCCTTTGATTGTGTAGATGCCAATTTTGGAACAAAAAGAGCTGCCATCTTACCTAAAGTATGCATTTTTTTTATAATGGCGATACCCTTCCAGTGATTAGCTCTAGCAAATTTGGTCTCCCAAAAAAAGAGAGATTGGTTCAAGTGTTGAGAAAGCACAAGAAAGTAATTGGATGGACAATTGTCAATATCAAAAGATTGAGCCCCTCTACTTATATGCACAGGATATTACTAGAAGATAATGGCAAGCTATCTAGAGAAGCCCAATGCCACTAAAACCCACCTATGATTAAGCCAATAAAAAAGGACATTTTTAAGCTCTTTGATACAAGTATAATCTACCTAATCTTAGACAGTAAGTGGGTAAGTCTAGTTCAAGTTGTTCCTAAAAAGACAGGTATTACAGTTGTCAAGAATTCTGATGGTGAGTTAGTGCCCACCTGAGTTCAAAATGGGTGAAGAGTTTGTATTAATTTTAGGAAATTGAATGCATTCACTAAAAAAGGTCATTTTTTATTACCTTTTATTGATCAAATGCTTGAATGGTTATCAGGTAAAACTCACTATTGTTGTTTTGATGGTTATTTAGGTTTCTATTAGAATGCAGCTGCATTTGAGGATTAGGAGAAGACAACTTTCACCTGCCCATTTGGGACTTTTGCATATAAAAGGAGCCATTTGGACTCTGCAATGCTCTAGCAACATTTCAAAGGTGTATGGTCAGTACATTTTTAAAATATGTTAAAAACATCATTGAAGTATTTATGGATGATTTTACTATATATGGTAGATCCTTTGATACATGTTCGGATAATCTTGCCAAAATTCTCAAAAGATGTCTAAAATCTAACCTAGTCCTGAATTATGAAAATTATCATTTTATGGTTAATCAAGGACGGATTTTAGGACATATAATGTCTTATAAGGGAATTGGAGTAGATAAGACTAAAATTGATGTTATTAAAGACTTACCTTACCCTACCTATGTGCAAAAAGTTCATTCTTTTCTTAGACAAGCAGATTTTATAAGTGTTTTATCAAGGACTTCTTTAAAATAACTCGACCCCTTTATAGAATCTTATAGAATGATATGGCATTTGAATTTGATAATACGTGTAAGGAAGCTTTTGATAAGCTCAAAGAGATGCTAGTTTCAATGCCAATCATCTAACCACTAGATTAGAATCTCCCATTTGAGATTATGTGTGATGCTAGCAACTATGTAGTTAGTGTAGTTCTTAGACAAAGAGTTGGAAAGAATCCCCATGTTATATATTATGCTTCTAAGACATTAGATAGTGCTTAGAGAACTACTCAATTATAAAAAAAGAGCTAATAGCTATTGTTTTTGCTTTAGAAAATTTTAGCTCTTATTTACTTGGTACTAAAGTGATTGTTTACTCAGATCATGTAGCACTTAAGTACTTACTGAAGAACAAAGAAGCAAAACCAAGTTTAAGTAAGTGGATTCTCCTTCCACAAGAATTCAATTTAGAGATTAGAGAAAAAAATGATCTAAGAATCTAGTAGTTGACTATCTGAGTAGATTGCTAATGAGTGAAGAGCCACTATAGTTACAAAATGAATTCCTAGATGAATAACTACTATCAGTTCAAGAGGAAACTCCCTCGTATTCTAATATAGTCAATTACTTGTAACCAGTGTGCTACCAGATGACTTATCTAAAGCTAAAAAAGATAAAATAAAATGGCAAGCTAAGTATTTTATTTAGGATGAACCTTATTTATGAAAGCATTGTGTTGATCAGATTATTAGGAGATATATGCCTAATCATGAGTTTACATCTGTTTTGAAATTTTGTTACTCTTATGCATGTGGTGGACATTTTAGACCTAAGAGAATAGCTAGAAAAATTCTTGAATATGGTCTATATTGGCCAAATTTGTTTAAAGATTGTTATGTGTTTTGCAAAACATATGATAATTATCAAAGAATAGGTAACTTAAGTTATAGAGATCAAATGCCTTTAACTTCAATGATTTTCTGTGAGATTTTTTATGTTGGGGTATTGATTTCATGGGTCCCTTTCCTTATTCCTTCAACAATTATTACAAAATTCTAGCTATTGATTATGTCTTTAAATGGGTAGAAGCAAAGGATACCCATACTGGCGATGCTAAAGTTGGAGTAGATTTTGTCAAGTCTCATATTTTTGTCAAATACAGTGTACCGAAAGCCATCATAAGTGATAAAAAAAACCCATTTATTGTAACAAGTTGATGGAGATACTTTTGAAAAAATATAATGTGATACTTTTGAAAAAATATAATGTGACTTATAGGACCTCTACAGCTTACCATCCTCAAATGACTGGACAAGCTAAGGTGTCAAATAGGGAGATCAAATCCATTCTGGAGAAGATAGTCAACCTCATAAGGAAAGAATGGCATCAACATTTGGATAAAGCACTTTGGGTTTATAAAATAACATATAAAACACCAATAGGTATGTCTCCATATCATTTAGTGTATGGTAAATCTTGTCATCTTCCAATAGAGATGGAACACAGAGTATTTTAGGAAATCAAGCAGTGTAATATGAAGCTGAATAACACTAGAGATCAAAGGAAACTGGAATTGCAAAAGTTAGAAGAATTAAGGAAGGATGTATATGAAAGTGCAATATTGTACAAGGACAGAACAAAGACCTATCATGACAAGAAAATTTCTAGGAAATAGTTTTTAGTTGGTTAGAAAGTTTTACTTTTTCATTCCTACTTGAAATTATTTCTTAGTAATTATGTTTTAGATGGGCAGGGCCTTTTGTTATCAATAAATTTTTTTATCATGGTCTAGTAGAGGTAGCTGATTGGAATAATGAAAAATTTTTTAAGGTGAATGGGCATCAGTTAAAACCTTATTATGAAGGTTTTTATATGTACAATATGGAGGAAATAAGCCTAAATAGGCTGTCAAATTTGAATTAATTAATCAAAGCAATGTCTAGCCTAGGACATTAAACAAGGGCACTTAAGAGAGGTAACCAAAATTTTATTTTTATTTTTCTACTTATTTTTGTTTATCTTCATTTTGTAATTTTGATTTTGTCATTTATAGACTCTTGCATATTTTTAGGATCTTAAATATTGAAAATTTTCATTTTTGTTTACATTATTTTAATTAATTTAATTTTTGTTTGAATTTCTCTTATTATTAATATTTTTTTATTTATTTAGGTCATCTTCAACCTTAAGACTTGTTAAGATTTTTTAATCTTTTTATTTTGTCCTCTTGCAATAGAGGGTGAAAAAAGTATTAGTAGATTAATGTCGTTAAAAATTATGAGATTGGAAAAAATACAGATAGCCATTGCCTTTAACCTTGGGCGACAGCTATCAGGCAAGAATCGCATGCCTCTCTTTTGTAATTTTTAACTGATACCCTATATTAACTTTTACTACCTTTAAATTTTTTTACAAATAAAGGAGCAAAGCACCTATGCCCTCTCATGATCCAATACCACTGGGAAGAATGCTGCTTAAAAAAAAGCCCCTCGAGGTGGCCTCCCACCACTGACACAACCCATGCCACATATCATAGTGCAACCAGTAGCACCAACCGAGCTGTATTGAAGTGTAAAGCCATCAGCACAAATGTGTCAATCAATGAAGTGCACGTACTGCAAACCTACCAATAAGTAATGTCACCACCAAATCCGCACCAGAGCCATACTCCATAATAGTCACATCGAGCTGCCAGTAACCAATAATGCCAGTACCTTCCCCAGCATGAAGTGCAACTTAATCTAGTACACCAATGCCTATGAGCCATAAGTGACATGTACCAATAACGATGACACCATTGTCAACAAATCCAATAGTCCCTAATCTATCTAATCTAGTCTAAGTTTGAGTTGAACTTGAATAAAAAAGCGAACTAGAAACTCGTAACATTCCTACATAATTAGCACTTAAGGAGAAACCCCTAAAGCAACAATGATTTTGAGTCAATAAGAGAAAGGTTGTCTTGTAACCTAATGATGACCTCATAAATGGCCACTTGATGTTCACCGATAGGAAAGAGCAAAAGAGGTATACTGTTATCTCTGAATTACCTATTTTTGCAATGTAAATCTATACATCAATTTACTTTGTATGAATTATGTATTACTGATAGTGTGAATAAATTGATTACCAATATTAGTTGTCAAACTTATTGCTCTATTTATCTACCTACTTTTATTGAACAGTGCAGGGAATTTTATGCCACATTTGTGTTCAAAAACTAAAAGACTTGACAAATTTTAACCTAGGAACACCTAATGTGATTACATTTAGGTTGATAGGGTGTAGGTTTAACTTGTCCATTACTGATTTTAATGTTGCCATGGGATTTATTTCTGAGGATAAGGCTAATTTGAATGCATATTTGAGTAGCTTATGTGATTTTCATGCTAATTTTAATGGCCTAGCAATCTATAAGTAGTACACATAAAATGACACCATAAAGTATGACTCAGGTTCCTCTAGAGGTATATTTTTACAAGATGGGCCATTAAGATATATACATAGATTCCTCATTTTCTCCTTCTCAGGAAAAAAAGATGCACCTGGCATTATTTACAAGACCAAGCTATTTTTCCTTTGGTGTATGATGACTACTAGGAAAGTGAATTTGGGATTTTTCCTTGCTACCCAATTTTTTAATGTTCTGTCATTTAGGAGGCCACTTATTTTAGGTCCATTAATCACCCACTTTGCTGTTACTACAAATTTCATTAATTTGGATGATAATGACCTATACATTACTTGCGACATACATCTTCTAAATATAAGGTGTTTGGATAGTATGGGCTTATTGGTCTGAAAGAACAAGTATGTGTGTTTTACCCCTACAAGTCTAATAGTCCCATACCATTTATGGATTTTTTTATGGAAGAGATAGGATACACTCCACGTATCTAACTCAAAGAGCTAGTCCTTCATAACCAAATAGTAAAGTTAATGCTTTAAAAGGTTATAAGAAAATAAATGAGTGCCTCCACTTCCTCAAAGGATGAATTAGATTAATTGAGGATTAGTTGACATGCATGGATAAGAACATTATCAGCATCTGCAAAAGCCTTGATATCAGCCATATCCCATGCTCATAGTGGCCCATCTAGGGGAGTTCTTTGTCCTTATATTTTTGTTTATCACACATGAGAACATTGTTTAAATTAAGTGTGGTGGGCATACATCCTTATTTTTACTTTTGCTTTTCTTGAATGATGACCATAGTTAGTATAGCTTAGTTTAGTTTTCTTTATTTCTAGATTTTTAGGAAATTTTTTTTAGCATGCACTTCTAATATATGGATTGTGATTTCTTTAAAAGCAATCTTGTTACTTGAGTTTAGTGATTTAGGTTATGAATTTTGGAAAGGTGATTAAACAGCTTGTTTCTTAACTTCCCACTTGTGTTTGCAACTCATAGTTTGAATATTATGCTTGGATTAAAAAGGTGAAATAATTAATCTTACATGCATAACAATTGAATTGTCATGTACATATAAAGATGTAGCTAAAACTTGCCTAGATATTAATTTTGATGCTTGAATTTGCATGAAAGGAAATTTGAATACCAGTGTCTTAAAATTAAAAATTCTTCTTCATAAAAAAAAAGGAACTAAGAAATTACCAATAACTAAATAACAATGATTAATTAGTAGTTAGGCCCATCAATAAGACACCTACTAGATAGGTTAATTGGTCAACTAGGGAGTTATCTGCTGCTAAGTAGTTTGGTTCCTCTAAGGGCTACTATTGTCTGATGGATGTGGTGAGTGCAACTACTAAGGTTCTGATGTGAGCCCTACACACTCGGGTATTGAGAGGTCCTATAGGGCTGATCCCTACTACCCATTGGATTGATTGTAGATATTATGAGGTTCTATAGGGCTGATCCTTACTATCCAAAAGCTAGATGATAGACATAATAAGTTAGGATATTGGGAGATCCCACGAGGCTGATCCCTACTATCCCCTTTGTAGATATTGGGAGATCTATGAACTAATCCCTGCTATTTGCCAGTTCAGTATTGAAAGGTTCCATAGAGCTTATCCCTACTATCGGACCATATAGGTATAGCTATTGAGGCCCAAAAGATAGGCCACTATATAGCATAGATCCCGCTATACGGTGTCTTAAAGTGTAGTCTATCTATCATAGGCCTAAATGATATTGTATTTAAATAAATATTATGTTATATGATTAATACTAATGGCAAGTAAATATAAAAATATAGACATTAAGAATTAAGTTGACAAGACAGAAAGTGAATGGATTACTTGCATGATAAGGCATTGTAACTT
>CANXYI010956575.1:0-11461 GCA_948208565.1 Hura crepitans | reverse complement strand
CTTTTCCTTTCCTTTCCTTAATCTCTCACCTATAATTTTCTGCTAAGGTAGTCATATTATTTATTCCACCAAGTTACATGTTCTTACCATGTTTTAAATGCCAAACTACTATTGCTTCACCACCTATATATGTCCTTTACTAGTAGTTCTCTATTATTTAATTTAGTGCATTTATCCTTTATATATATACTTCGCTCTCTTCCTATATTTTAACTAATTTCCCTTGTAATTTATCTATTTGGAGTGATTTCTCATTCAGTTACCATTTCCGCAGTCCTTTATTCCTTTAGGAAATTTCTATAAGTTCTGATGTGTTTATTTACTCTCATTTATTACAACTATTCTTTATTTTTAGTACGTTTACTCATAATTTAATCCAATTAACTTAATTCATGCCTCAAATTCCTTATTTATGTTAGTGAGCCTATTCAAACTATTTTGTTTATCCTTTATCCCCAAAGGTTTAAGAAGAACTCCTAGCCATTGGATAACAGGATCACAATGTGTAGTGGCCTCTATTTTGGGCCTCAGCTGCTGCATTAACCCCTATAGTCTGAGAACTAGACAAGAGACAAAATTGTACCTTAGTCCTTATTATAGACCTTATTGTCTATAAATAACCATCGTCTGATAGTAGGGACCCATTTATAGACCACTCCTAATACTAGACTACTAGATAACAAGGACCCATCCATAAGCCACTCCCAATATCTGCAAATCAATATCAATAGAGGGTGGATAGTAGGGACCCATCTGTAGACCACTCCGAATATCCATAAGTGGGTTGTAGGGACTTATCCATAGACAACTCCCAATACCCAGAGCATGTAGGCTCAAATCAATAGTCAGCGGCTGAACCCGCTATGCACAGGTTAAAATCCATATAGACTTAGCCTTTAGCAACCATTAATCCTTAGTTGACTGGTCAACCTATCTAATGTATAAGTAACCATCAATCCCAATATTGCCTTTTTATTACCTTATAAATCTAGTATTTTCATTATTCAGTTTATCAATAATAAATTGTATCATTTTGGTTCATTTATCAGCTAAGGTCCATACAGTATTTTCTTTGTTCTAACAAGTTGTCATATCCTCACTTAAGTTCCACTGTGGTCATTAACTTCGTATAATTGTCTTTTAGTCTTTTTCACAGTAAGTCTTAATTTTTCTCTAATAACAACATACAGCTGATTTATCTAATTCCCATAAGTCCTACCAGGTGATGTTTCATATTTTTTATGTCTGTAATTCTTGCATTATTATACCATGACTTGGTTCCTAGATTTCATAATTTACTTTAGTTGTTGCCATTTTTCTAGTAATATTTTCCTTCTGTACACTCTGATAATTTACTTGATTCGTATTACAAAGCTCTTAGCGAGGTCTACCCCACACATAATCTTTGAGCCTTTATGAATTATAATTCCTTTTCATGTCCTAAAGTCTATGAAATTTACAATTTCTACTTTCCTGAGCCTTTAGTTATACATTATTGTGCAATAACAATTTCTTTCTTGTTTTCTTAATTTATTCATTTAGCTTTTTAAAAATTTGTCCACTCCTCATCCCATTTTAGTTCTAATTTAACCCAAATAATCACTTTCCCTCTTACTAAATATTTATTCTAATTATTTCCAAGGTAATGAGACAGACTTTAATTTATTCCCTCTAACTATATTTTTCGGTAAGTTAAAGGTCATTGAAATCTCTTAAATAGTTATGGATCCTTTTCTCATAAAAATTACTATTTATTTGGTACTTTTTTTTGACTAACCCGTTACCCCCATTTTTTATTTTTCATTCACCCCAATCCATTTTATCCTAAAATGATTTTTTCCAACCAACATTACATTAATACTAACATATAATTACATTATTCCAAACCCTAAAATCCTACCTAATCATTTCTTAATCAACTTCATATTTTCTTATGTAATATTTTCCACTTCACCCCTTTACACTCTATGTTCCTATATGTCCACACTACCTACATCATTCATGCCACATACCTTGTTATTTCCTTTCACATAACCATTTCATTACTTATTCATTTCATCTCTCTTACATGTCATACATCACATCACCATCCTAACCTCATATGCAAATAACCCATGCATGCATACCCATGCCATGGCATATATGACATACATATAGTCATGCATGTATCACATCTTTACACATCATTTTCATATCCTATTCACATTATTATCATCCTATCTCATTAAATTACACATCCTAGTATGCATTTCACATAAATACTACCATACATACACATGTTAATGCTCCAAATTCCATACTTTCGTAACATATATCATATGTTTCAGTTAAATTCACTTACAATGAACTCCTTGTTATTCTGAAGCTACTCCAGAACCTTTGAATTCCTTTTCCTCCACCTTAAAGCACCATTTTCACAACTTCTATACAAGGTCCGAACTTTGAGAATTCCTACAAAATCATACACAACTCCAAAATAAAATCCCTCTCTATGGATGTTATCTACACTTCAAATACCCTATAAAAAAAATAAGAAACCATGGTAAGGAACACTTACACATCACTTAGGCACTATTCATCAAGTGTTTAGAACTCACTTTCTGGACCTCCTTTTCCATTTTTGTCACTTGAATTAGCTTCAAGGGACTATGGAGGTTTTATTCCATATAAATTTTATGAGGTTTCATCGTGGGAGAAGGGAGAAAGAAGAAATAAAAATGGTGGGAAGCCATGGAAATGGCATTGCCCAAGGATGGGGTAGGGAGGAGGAGGCCTTTATCTTTCATTGCATCCATATACACACATGGCACCATAATTGTATAAGTGAGGTAGATGGCCACGATAGTGCCTTATGGAGATCGGACGGCCCTAATTAATCTAATTTATGATTTTAACTTGGAAAATCCAAAATAATTTTTTTGGAGCTCCAAAAATCATGATTCTAGTCACAAAAATTCTCAAATATATTAAATAAAGGTCCTAAAAAATTTAAGCTCGAAAGTCCTTCGAAAGCTAGGGTCACATTCACCTTATGCCGTTTTTAACCTTCAAAAATTTATAAAATATTCCCGAACCTCTAAAAATATTCATTCTAGCTTTAAAATCCTCGCTTAGTGTCCAGAAGGGCCACCTAAAATTTCAGGTTAAAAGTCAACAGTTGACTTTCTAGTACTATTCACTCGCCATAAGAAAATATTCCAAAAAATACATGTTGACCGAAGAAAATTATAATTCCTTCTCCATTATACTCAATGGAATTTTTGAGGTTTAGGGTATGATATTTTTGAGTTCGTTTGGGCACTTCCCGGAGCTGTCCTAGCCCGACCTCTTTTTATCTCTATAAACACTAGTTCTTAACCCAAAATGATTTATTGGTTCTACTAAATTTTTAATTTCATTCGTTTTCCCCACTTTCCTGACCATCAAAGTTTTATGGCCAATATGCTAATCAATGGACTCAGAATGATAGCCGCACCACGGGAACATCACTCGGGCCCAGATAACACTGTTATGGAACCTTAGCATGTGGGCTTAACATAAGTAGTGTTTAGGATTGACAATACATGTATATTAGGCCTATGAAGTATGGAGTAATGATATGGCTTATAATAAGATTATTTGATGTATGAATGTAAGGAAATCTCATAATGGCTCAAACATAAGAGGTTTAGGTGTACCTTAAATTGGCATGTAATTGTGCATGTGTGGGTATGTAAGTGCCTAGTTTATTATAAAAGGGTGGAATGTGTGATGAACACCATGAAATTGCATGATTAGGGCTAATGGTTATCTATAGCCGAAAGCTAACTAAAAGATAATAGCATGAAAATATTGATAACATATGTACAATGTTATGTATGATGAGGCAAGATACTAGGAACATGTCTAGCTTAGTTAGTTTAGCATATAATAAGGTTAATATATATGATTAAAAATGACATGAAATATGGTTAAAAATTGGCATGAAAAATGAGCTTAACTTGGCTAGAAAAAGGGTTAGAAAAGTGGTTTATAATTTAGCTTTAAGGGCTATGGCTTATAAGTAAATAATATACCTATATTTGATGTTTATGAAGGCTATAAAATGTGATTTTGTATAATGGCTTTATGCTTATGTTTTAGACATGGAAATGGCCTAATGATTGTGTGGTTTAGGGCCTATAAACATTGTGGAAAGAATATTGAAAACTGCATAGAAAAAGGATGAGAAATGAGCATAGAAAAGCCTATTAGAAACTTGCCATAATAACCTATAACTGTCTAGTTGACCATTACCTGAACCAAAAATACCACTGAATAGTAAATAACAAATCTTTGAGAAATAATTATGGAATAAATTCAAGCATAATACACTTTAATTTTTGGCAATGTTAATATTTGAAAATCCTTTTGAGTATTTCCTCAGTATAACTTAATGGTGGTGGCCATACTAAACCGAGTTAAATTTTAACTGTGGCATAAAATTCATATCTACCTATTATTCACTTAGTAATATTATCAAAGGTCAATCAGTAAAGAAATAAACATAAACTGAGTAGAATGGCCCATTAGTTAGACACCCACTGGATGGGTTAATCGATTAACTTAGGGATTTTAGCAGTTGTTACACTATCCATTTTTCAAACAAGGCTAGTACAACAGCCTAGATCCACTGTACTAGTCTATTGGATAGACAACTTTCTACCTTTGCCACCTAATGCCAGTGATTAAATATTACCGGTGCAGTAGCACAGGTCCTGGATGGCCACTGTACTAGTCTGTTGGACAGAATAGTCTGCTAAGCAGACATAGTCAAACTACCACTGATATTTAAAATAAGGCCGGTATAGTGGCAAAGGTCCCAAAGCACCACTGTACTAGTTTGTTATACAGGCCAGTCTATTAGGCAGACCACACCTCATTATCTGTACCTCAAGTGCTATAACTTAATCCGACCGATGCAACGGTTGGGGCCTAGAATGTGGATCACTGTATTATTTTATTCCCTTTAAGTCTAATGTCTATCAGTTTTATCTTTTTATATGGGCCAACCGATATAATTAAATAAGAAAAATATAAATTTCTTGTGATATTGGAATATGATACAATTACTTGAATAATTAGACAATACCCTTGTAGGGCCTTTTTAGTAATTTTACATGTACAATTTTTATTGGCTTAATTATTAAAGATTATGCATGCAATTGTTAAAAATGATCTTATAACTATGAGTTACCAGACTTAAAATGATTAATAGAATAATTTGCTGACATGAACTGATATAGGGACAATTTGGTAACATGAACTGATATAGGGGCAATTTGGTAATTTTGCACACTATGATCTTAAACTGAACTCGGATAACACAATAGATTAATAATAAGAATAAATAAGAATGAATAAACTCCTTGACATGTTTTAAATGCTTTAATTCACCACTGAGTATACTATATACTCAGTGTACCTATTTCAGTGCGTAGGTTACCAGAACAAGGATGTAGCCTCTTGAAGCGTGCAGTGAAGTTTAGAGGTTATTCATCAGAAGGTTGTTGATGTATATTTTGCATAATTTTGCACTCTATGTACTTAGGTGGGAAATTGGTGTTAAGTACATCGGGGATAAATAATTGTAATTATATGAGTATAGACTGTGTTGTAATCAGCAAGTTATTAATCTTTTTAAGTATGCATGGCTTGTGTTGATGTTAGAGGAGCCTAAGGCTCAATGTTATATTTTCACTTGATTGTTGCCTGAGGCCTATGTCACTATTTGATAGAATTTTGATGATAAGTTGATGCTTGTGGACCAGAAGGTTCCAAGAGTTATGAGAATGTGTTACAAAAGTGTTTATATAGGTTTTAATTTTTGGATAGTGACTCGGACAACCATTATGCTACGGATTCTATGAAAATTGTTAATGAACTATAATTGCCCATTGTAGACATGAACATTGTGGCATGAGCCTAAATGAACCATAGGAATAGATAGAACTAAATTTGGAGTTAAATAGAATCAAATATCCATGAATACATAAGAGTTAAATGAATATGTATAGGAGAAATTTTAGGATGGGTAACCTATTAGGAAGTACACCACTTATTGGGTTTCTTCAGATGCCCAGTAAGGGGTGTTACACATACATATGACCACATTGTTACTTGATATAATAAATCATAGTCTCATATCATCATACTTTGATCACCTTATAAAACGGGGCATATTAGCTTATATTAGATATAATATATGTGTTATAGACTTTTCTTTACATAATTGTCAAGCATTTTATCTCATTATAACTTGATATCTCTCATTAGAATCTCATAACGTCATATTTTAACTACCTCTCTAAGCATGAAACAACTACATATATCATTGAGTATTTTTATCATGCGATTACACATAATTTAAGAGGATATGAAAAATAGACATTGTCGCATAAGACTAATTAATAGTCCTACAAACAAGGCCTAATGTATTGCACACCAACTTAAGTCAATTAAATTTCATGTGATTTAATGTATTATTTTGTCAAATCTCAGTTTCATCATTCAATTAATCATAATCCATAACATATAACTTATACACATTAGTATCCACTATTATACAACACTTGACTTATCAAGCACTAATGCATCAAACACTGATATTGTTCTTCAAATCATGAAATTAATCATTAATTTCAATCATATACATTGTTATTTAACCAAATCCATGAATTACATATTGTACCATATTCAACATACAAACTTATATGTAGTATTTACACACAAAATGGAATGTAATGCATAATTTAATTCTAATACACTTGTAGAGAGTCCAAAATACATTGAAATAGCTTGACCAATTTTCCCCTTGCCTTTCCTCTTCACTTTTACCTATACACATGAAAGGCATAATGTTAAAAAATTCATATAAAATAAATCGTTAATCAAAACTTGAAATGAATTTTACAAGTTAATTTCTCTGAGACACGATAGTAAAATATCAAAGCTCATAAAAACTCAGTGGAAACCAGCCTTGTCACTATTCACCCTAATCATCAATTAATAAATCTCTAAGGTTTTCCTTAAAATTCATGCCAGAATTGGTGTTCTAGGATAGTAGAGGTTCATTTTACGATTTAAAATCAAAGAAAATGAGCTTTATTTAAGAGAAATGAAAAAAAGAGAGAAAATGGACAAGGAAGCCTTCAGCCACATCCTTTGTTGCTAGAGAAGAAGAAAATGACACTAAATGCAAAAATTTTGACTTTTTTTATCAAAAATAAAAAATTGATTTTTTTCCTTTTTCTTTAAAAAATTTATAGAAAATAATTCATAAGCCCAAAAATTCTCAAAATTTTACCCAAAAATCACAAATATTAGGTCCCACATGCTTTAAATTTTTAGCTCAAAATTCCTAAAAAACTAATAAAAATCATAACTTTGAATATTATATGATTTTCAAAAAAATACTTTTCAATCTCAAAAAATTTCGATTCTAGTTCCATTTGACTAGTTATAATTTTTGAGTATATGGTTGAATCAATTTCAGGTCTTTTTTAGCAAAAATAAATTATTTTATGGTTCAGCTTCAACTATGTCATTATTTATGAGACACTGTAGTGAAAACTTTGACCACACTTTTAAGCATCTTAGTATGTTCATTTTTGCTCATAACTTCATCCAAAATTATGTTATGATTAATACTTCCATCTGGTAGTGTCAATACATCCTAAGTCTCTAGATCACTGTACAATCCTGTGAAAGTAATATTCATAAATTTTAGGTTTTTGAGGTGTTATAGAACTTCTCTACATATCTACTTAGTCGAATAGGATCTTTCTCATACTGAGACATAGACCTCAATCCTTATTTTATGTCTAGGAATTCTTGCCTTTTCTTATTTATGTATGTCTCTAAAATATATCTCTTTTAAACTCTAAGAGGAAAAATTCCCAGGTTAGGTCTACTACGGTTTTCCTTTTTGCTATGGTTTCCTATAAGTGGAATGCTTCCTTTTGCAAGGGAGAGGTGGCACATATCAGGTTCTCTTCAAGGGTGTATTGCAGTTGTTGCAAATTTCTAAATATTCACTCTAGTGAATACTCAGCCTTAGCAACATCATCTTTTGTGGTTCCTATAAAATCTATCCTATCATCTTGAACCTTTCTAGGTATGTCTTTTACAATGCCATAGGCTGTGGATGATGTACTGGAGCTAGTGGTGGTGGTAGAGTAGTTGCAGTGATAGTCTATCTCAATAAGTCAATTATCTATTACAGTAGCTCTGATGGAGCTTTTGTCTATGCCAAATGTGCTACATCTTTTGGCACTAATGTTGCTAAAGTTAGAGGCTCATGTACAGTTGTCGATGCATGACTAGCCACCTTTTCCCCTCTACTTAATAGGGTGTACTCACTCATCTTGATTTACTAGAAAAGAAAAGATTATCAGCCTCAAGCAGTGTAGCTTCACTCAACATAAAAGCCTAATGATGTGGCACTCATGTATCCTTTAACTAGGAACACCTAAACCTAGTTTTGATACCACCTAATGTGACACTGCTTATTCGATCCACCACTGTACCTGAATAAGAGATATCATGATGACATTTTGTATTCTTATTAAAGCTGTCCTTAACTTTTATCTGTTAGTTTTTATTATTATGCATACAAGTCTATTTTAACCAATTAGTTACAAGTCATGTTTTGACAAAAATTAGGCAACATAATGGCTGTCCGGGTGAAAAACAAAAAATGTAAACTTGTTAAAGAGCACTTTTATAATTATTTTCAATCACATCACATTGCATTGGACACTCTTGGTCTCCCAATATATTTATATAATCATCATCATAAGAATCACATTCTCATATTTCAAGCATGTAGTATGTAATAATTATTTCCATGTTATAACCTATTTTAATAGTTACAAGCCATTGTATAATAAGTTTACATAACTGGGCCAAGACTCTACCTCTAAATTACATTAATTAAAAAAGAAACCCAAATATATACCTAAAAAAAGATCAATTGCTACATTACTTGCTTAGGCTAAACTGCAAGTGTACAGTCTCTTACCTGTGTATCGGGAAACAAACATGTTGAGTATACACATATTAGTGAATTTAATGAAACATGCATTGTATTGAGTTCACATGCATTATGCCTTATGCAATTATGTTAATCAAACATAACTATCTTACCATTATTTAATATTACCAGTTACATGTCTAACTTACCTCGCAACCATATTAAGTCTAATTTAACTTATTATAATTCATAGTTAAATTTATTTACTTATGCCTTTCTTACTACATTTTCACTTATATTAAAATACAAACAGATAATCAAATGTTAGATTATTGTGTTCATATTACTTTTGTGGCCTATACTCAATAGACAATGCTTTTAACACTAGATAATAGGATCTTACTTATGCAGTGGCTTATATTATGAACCTTAGTAGTTACACCTACCATTATCCATCTGATAGTAGGGACTAGTTCTTAAGAACCTCCTAACACTAGAATGGCAAGGACAGTCCTCGTAAACCTCCTAACATTGAGGTGGTAGGGATAAAATGGACTTCCTAATACCTCAAGCAAATGGATAGCATGGATCAACCTTAATAGACCTTCTAATATCCAAAACTCAGTGGATAATAGGATCTACCCTAATAGACCTCCTAATATCTATAATGTTCATATCTAGGACATTAATGACTACACCCACCAAACAATATAACCAGGCAATGATTCTTAAGGACCAAAGCCACTAGCAGCTACTAACTATATAGTTGATTGGTCAACCAATCTAATAGGTGGTCTAGCTAATATAGGCCAATCCTGATCATCATTCATTGTTTATTTAATTCCGTAATTCTTTTATTTTCATTCTATGTTTTACTATTCATGTTATGACACATGAGGTTAGATATGTACATTTGCTCGACCAACACTTTAGCAATTCAAATTGTGATTTATTAATATTTTATCTTATCAATTTCTTCATGCGGTTATCATGCCGTACTTAATAATAGATCTCACACACATCACTACAATTTTATGATCCTAAAAATGATTTTGATTATGTCAAGTATTCATAGCATGTTCCCATGTTTCACCATACCCTTAAGTCACATCAAACATATGCATTCCCAATTATTATTAATTCTTTATTCCATTTTGAGTTACATCACACATTTAAGCTTATTTTAGTATTAACCTTACTTTGGCTCATGCACACACACTATATAGTTTCAATGTACATTATCCACCTATCATACCTAAATGCACATACATCTTAATTCATCTTCATTTTTCATATTGTTCATATTTACAAATATATATTCCACTCTTTTGCACATTACATACATTTAATTACACATGCACACACATGTACACTGAGGCTACACAATTTGGCCATTCCACATTCACACATGTACACATTATTTTTTCCACTCTTTCTTTATGTATCCACACTTATATAAATTCAGTTAACTCACACATACAATTTCCACATACACATACACACATTGTTCACCATTTCCATACATACACACCTATACCTAAAATGTACAAACTAGCAACATACAACACATTTTTTTATTCAAATAACTTACAATGGACTCTAATGTACTCCAATTACACCTCTCAAGCCTTGTCTTTCCTTTCTTTCAACAAATCCCTCCCTTTGTTAACAAACATAATAGGGTATTGGCTTTAAAAAAATTATACAAAATTCTACATATTTCTAAATTGAAATCTAATTACTTATCTATCATTTACACCTCAAATACTACCTAATAAAAGTATGAAAGCTTGAAGTAAACCACTTAGACACAAAATGGCACTATTCATTAAGGTGTAAATTCCTTTAAATTAGGCTTTTCCTTGGCACTTTCTTTCTAGAATCATGATTTAGGAGTTATGGAGGTGACATTTAGGGGTAAAATGATGAAAAAGAAACAAAATGAAGGTGGTGGCAATGGCATAAGCCAAAGAGAGAGGAGGGAGGAGGAAGAAAGCTTTACACCTATACACAAACTACACATGCCAAACAATATATGCTAAGAGCATGAATGGCCTAGATCACACCATGTGGCTATCTGACGATCCAGATGAATCATATTTATGTTTTAAGCTTAAAAAATGCAAATTAAATGTTCAAGGCCTCTAAAATTATTTTCTTATAGTTGCAAAATTTTAAAGAATTCTCAAACAAAGGTCCACTAAAATCTTAAGTCCACAAGCCAAAGGAAACTTGGTTAACTATTCACTCATATATTTAAAAAATTTAGATAAAATACTAATCAATGTCAGAAAATTTTGATTTCACCACTATAAGAATTATTGGAATTTATGACCTTTAGATCATGTTATTTCGGGTCAGTCCGGGTACATTTTGACCATTTTAAAACTCGATGCAAACTTAAGTCACTATTCACTAGTTCTCGACATGAAAAATTTTGTTGGTTTAGTGGCTAGTGCTAATTACTTC
>CANXYI010956533.1:0-10712 GCA_948208565.1 Hura crepitans | reverse complement strand
CATCAAGTCTTTATTCATTTATACCTATGTATGTATTTCCTATTTCTTCAACCAATACAAATATGGAATGCATGTAAAGGCTGTAATGAATTACCTGGAGTTACTAAAACAAACATCAAATGTGATCTTCCTAGAGTACTTGATGTGATAGAGGTTGAGGGTTATAAAAATGAGAAAGAAGCCATATACAGTGGATTAGATTTAGTTATTCATTAAAAATGCAAACAATTATCTAAATGATAGGCTTAAGATGAAAGGAATCAAGGATTGGGAATCCCTTAAAGACATTGCCATCTACTTAAAAGAGGAATATGAAGAAGTGAAGAAGAAAACTAGTAATTTTAATAAAAGAAATACAAACACTAAATACAGTTAATATAATAGCAGCGTAGGAATGGGAAAAATGGCTAAGGTATTAATGACTACCACTAGGCATTACTCAAACTTTGGTAAGCCTTTGTATTGGTGCCTAAACCATTTTTTGGAGAAGAGGAAACATCAACCATTGCTAGCAAAACAAGCTAAAAATGAAGGACTGCCCCACCATAAAATTGATCTCTACTACAACTTTTACCAGTATACCGAGCATGATATAAATAAATACCACAACATGAGGGAACTTATTCAAGACCTAGTTTACACCAAGCAAAATGAAACTTGGGGAAGTGTTAAAAAGGTTAGAGATCCTATTTGAATGTTCCTTTAATAGATTATATAGTGAATTTGAGGCTTCTAGAGTGGTATATGCTATAAGACTTATATGGAAATGAGTATTTAGCTTAAGAGAGAAAGACTAATAGTTCAAAAGGTGTGAATGCCATAGACATTTGTGCGATAGATAATAAAGAGTAGAAAAGCAAAGTGAAGGATTCATAGGTAGATTGAAATGCTGAATAAGAAAGAAAAGAAGGGAAGAAGCTAAAGTGGTAACGTAGAGTGGCAAAAAATACTAGAGTTGAAGAATGAAACTCCCTATTCTATAGGAAAAGAAGATACTCCCTTGATGTATTAGTTAAAAAAGACTTCTACATATATTTATGTGATCTCTTACTGCAGTCCCATCACACCGCAATAAGGTGGTAGATGCATTGTGTGCTATGAATATTTCAAGAGCCATTTCCCTATCAAAGTTAGTAGAAATGGTCAAAAGAGAAGGAATTGATATCTTAAGTTCTTCTGACATATATTTGCCACCAGAAAGGCACTATCATAATCATCCTTTGCATATAAAAGCTAATATGAATAGGAAGTATAGTGCCTATGTGATGATCGATGATGGTTCATCGATCAATGTTTATTCATTAAAGGCTGTAACAACATTAGAGATTGAGGATTCAATGATTAGATAGTTAAAGCTCACTATTATATCTTATGACAATACAAGGAGACAAGCTCTTGTTACTTTCAAGGTAAAGGTTAGGATAGGAATCTTGTGGCACCTCCTACTAGATTCTCGAAGAAACCCAATAAGTGGTGCACTTCCCATTAGGTCACCCCTCCTAGTACATTTGTTTAACTTTTACCAATTTCTTATTATTAGACTCAGCTTAACTCCAAAACAATTTTTTGCCTTTTTATAGGCCTAACTTAAGCTTATAACAGTTTATTATTGCCTAAAATGATAAATTAAATACTACCCAAATATTTCCTAAAATTTTATAGAATAACGGCTGTTTGGTCAATATCTAAAACTTTTAAACCTATAAAACACTTTTATAATTTCATTTCCACATCTCTTAGATAATTCTAGTCCCCTAGATATCAACCTAACATCATCAGTTTATCAATTTATTTAGATAGGCCTTAGGCCACAATCAGCATACTTATAGTCCTATAGCTTCAGACTCATATATCATAAACACATATGAATAAAACCATATAAGGCCCAAATCTAATAATTTACACATTACAAAACTCTATCTATATTATATACATATATAACTAGTTACATGGTACCCTTTTCCCACCTATGTACATGAGTTTAAAACTATACTCTAATAAGATATTGTCAAAAATGTCCTCTGAAACTTACCTACATACACTATGATGCTGTATCTTTGATTTGATTACCTAGGCACCAAAATAAGTATGCTGAGTATATAATATACTCATTGGTGAACTCAAGCATTTAAATCATGTCATATGGTTTATTCATGCATATACAGAAATAATATTATCTACTTCAAGTTATTAAGCTAATAGTTAAAGTATCTATGTCAAATGACAAAAATACCCTTACACTTATACATAGTAATTAATCATTTATCAAGTCATTTAAAAATAAAGAAAATTATGGATTTAGGCCATTCTTAATAATAACCTTCAAGTAATTGAATTATTGGTCAATAAATCTTTTATACATGCAATATTATCAAAATACCCTTTATCATAGGTACTAGTTATTTATTCAGTTCATTACACAAAAATCTATGAAATTCTATAATATCTACCATTATCAGTGTTGTATGTTATTCATTTCATTAAATTAACAAGCATAACTAGATAAAACAATGCTTCAATAAACTGGACCTAGAGGGAACAAAAAATAGTGCAGTGACCTATATTCTGGACCTTAATCGCTACATCGGTCTAATAAATATTATAGGGATCAGTTCGCAAACCTCCTAAATCATATATTCAAAAATTAATTAATTAATTTGGTTTGCCTAGCAGAGTGGTCTATCTAACAGACTAATGTAGTGGCCCTCTGGGACCTACACTACTGCATTGGCACAATTAGGTAAATAGAACAAATTGTGCAAAATGACATAATGGTCTATTCAACAAACTAATACAGTGGCCCTAATATAGACCTCAATTGTTATACCAGCCTTGCCTAAAAATTAGACAGTGTAGCAGTTGCTAAAATCCCTAAGTTGATTAGTTAACCTATCCAGTGGGTGTCTAACTAATGGGCCATAACCTTAATTTATGTTTATTTCTTAACCGATTAACTTCTTTTAATATTATTAAATGAAAAATAGATAGATATAAATTTTATCTCACAGTCAAATTTTATCCCGATCTAGTATAGCCATAATTAGACCGTATTGAGTAAATTTCTAATAATATTTTTAAGTCTTGTAGTTGCTAATATTCAAGGCATATTATTCTTAGTTTGATTTCACATTCAATTTCCATTTAACTACCATTTACTTTCCAGGTACATTTTTTATTCAATTAATGGTTAATTCTAAACAGTTATAGGTCATTTACATCATTTTATGATAGCCCTTTTTTGGTTCATTTCTTAGCCTTCTACAGTGCAATTTTCACCATTCAATCCACATTTTCCATAGGCCCAAAGCCAATATCAATTAGGCCATTCATAAAGCCATAAAATAAGCAAACCAATAATGACATAATATTGTCCTATAATTGCCATTTTAGGCATCTTTTTTAGGTCACTAGTTAGGCTATTTACAAGTTTATATTGGTTTAAGTATATGTCTCATTTTAGGCCATTTCTTTTCAAACATTTACACTAGCCATTTGTTTATATATTAGCACACATTCATTAATCCATTTATATCATGCCAATCTCACACACTTATCCAAATTATACCAAGTTCATTACACCATATTATGTCAATTACATTAGGCTTTATGCCATATATTCATTACACACATATTTCCAAAGTGTACATGCCATTTTTGTTTACACTACTTTCAGGTCATGGTTATCTAATAACTTTAATTATGTATTTCACTAGCATTTACTATACGTTTAAGCTTTCGTCCATAACTTAAATAAATTCATACACATGCATTCACATTTTATGCCATTTGATGTAGTGTATACAAATGAATATGCCTTAGCCATTCAAAGATTTCACTATAGTCATACACATATGACCACAATTACAAGCCACCCTTCCTTACATACTACAATCTTTTAAACACCCCAAGCTATCTTAATAGCACATATACACTCACACACCCTTACAAGTATCTGTCAGAGAAACAAGGTTACTCCAATGCACAATCCCTTTTCCATTAACCAACCCCACATATATTCATCAATCATTGCAAATTATTCTTATAAACCATGAATTAATTCCAGCTACTCTCTATCACCAATTTAGCCACACTTAAGACACTCATTACCATATATAAGCCATAGCAAAATGGAAAGACATAATCTAAAGTACATGAGTTCACATATCTCTCAATGAAAAGAGACAAATTTCACTCCCTAACTTGAAAAACCCTCAAACCATGAGATCTAGCCCTCTTCTATGGAAGATTCTCCTTTATTTCTTCAAGCGAATTGTCCTCTAATTCCTCTAAAATCCATGTACTAGGACTTAAGCTTCATGGACATTCAAATATACCCATAAATTCTCAAGGAAAACAAAGAAAACCCATGAAAACTCATCTTACAACCTTATTGGAATGCCTTCTGACCCTTAGACCTTTGGTTATTTTTAATTAAATCATGAGAGCTCATTTTGGCATGCTTCTTCTTCCATAATTACCTTAACACATATGAATGATTTTTGGTGAAATGACTTTTTTTTGGAAAAACTTAGAGAACAGGATGAAAATGGCCTCTTTCCCCTAAATGGCATCAGTTCTAGTAGCAAAGAGAAGAGAAAATATTCTTCTTTTACGAGTGGAATTTGCCACTTGTCATAATGTTTTGACATGTGTAAAGGCCCTTACACTAATTGCCATGGTATGGGTGGGTCCCGTGACCACCCAAACCATCACAAAATGGCTTAATTTTCATAAAAATTTTAGAAAATTTTTAAAAATCATAAGGACCTCAAAAAATTACATTATTTATTTTAAAATTCCTCATTTAATCCCTTTTACATGCTCATAAATTTTTGTAGCCAAATTCCATGGATAGGGTAGTTTATACACTACCTTGATTTGCATGCCAACCTAGAAAATTATGAGAATTTGCAAATGACCTTGGAATTCAAAAAATTCTTTCGCCAATAGACTAAGTGGAAATTTTAAGCTTTAAGGTATGATATTTTTAATTCCATCCGAGCACATCCCCGGTTATTCTCAGCCTGACTTAGTTTAACCCCACAGATCATTAGATTATAGCTCGAAATGAATTATTAGTTCTTTTAAAATTTAAAATTTTTCCTTTTCCATCAGTTTAAAGACACTTAAAGTTTCGTGACCAGTGCCACTAACTTAGTTCTCATGCAAGTGATTTGGCACCCTGAGCACACTTCTTAGACCTAGTGGTATTGTTCATAGAGCCTCGATGCATAGGTGGTATAGTTCTTCCCCTTTTAAGAAAATTTCATCCTTAAAATTACCTAAATCAAATAGTTGTGGTTACTGGGCTTTCATCTGTTCCTCTAGCTCCTAGGTAGCCTCTTCTATATTATGATGTCTCCATATCACCTTGACTAGTGGTATGGATTTATTTCTTAATTATCTTAACTTATGAGCCAAAATCTAGACTGGTTCCTTTTATAGCTTAAATTAGGATGTACTTTAATGTCTATCATTAGAATCACATGTGAAGGATCTAATCTATACCTCCTGAGCATTGAAACATGGAGAACATCATGTATGTATTATAGCTTAGGTGGTAATGCTCGCTTGTACGCTAGTGGTCCAACCCTTGCTGTAATCTCATAAAGTCCAACAAATCTAGGACTCGGCTTCCCCTTTTTCCTAAATCTTAACACTTTCTTCCATGGAGATACTTTTAAAAACACTCTCACTAACTGCATATTCAATATCTATTCATTTTAGGTCTGCATATGATTTCTGCTTGTCAACAGTAGCTTTCAGTCTTCCTCCGACCACTTTCACTTATTCCTCAGTATCTCTAATCAGATCAATACAAGAAATTTTACTCTTCCTAACTTCACTACAACACAGAGGAGTTCTACATCTTTTACCATACAAAGGTTCACAAGGTGCCATTCCTAAGCTAGACTAATAACTATTGTTATAGGTAAATTCTACTAAAGATAGGTACTGATCCCAACTACCTTGAAACTCAATTGCACACCCTTGTAGCATATCCTTTAGTACTTGTATCACCCTTTCAGACTTTCCATAAGTCTGAGGATGAAAAGCTATATTATAGGCCAGTCAGGTGCCTAATGCTTCCTATAGCTTCTTCCAAAATCTAAAAGTAAAATAAGGATCTCTATCAGAAATAATAGTCACTAGCACAGATTAGAGTCTAACTATTTCATCCACATACAACTTAGCTAGATTTTCTAAATAATAGTCCACCCTGACTGGAATAATGTGAGTTGTCTTTGTGAATTTATCAATAATCACCCATACATCATCACATTTACCTGTGGTCATAGGTAAACCGATCACAAAATTTATGGTCACCTTCTCCTATTTCCATTCTAGCATTGCTAAAGGATGCAACAATCCAAAAGGATCATGGTGTTCAACATTCACCTATTGACATGTCAGACACCTTGCAACATATTCTACTATATCTCTTTTCATACCTGGCCACCAATAATGAGACTTCATGTTTAGATACATTTTTATGCTCCTAAGATGCATAGAATAAGGAGTTTCATGTGCTTCACTTAGTATATCTAACCTCAAGTCATTTGTACTAGGTACACATAACCTATTCTAGTAATACAGACATCCATCTTCTATCAATTCAAACCCTATAGCCTTTACCTCTTTAACTTTATTAACCATCTGAACTAACTACTCATCTTTCATCTCAGTCTCTTCAATCTGCTGTTGAAAATTAGGTTTCACCCATAACTTAGCCAAAATGACATTCTTTAAATTATACTATAGTCTAGTATTCATAGCTGTTAGAGTTACCATGAATTTTTTACTCAAGGCATCTGCCACCACATTCTCTTTCCCTAGGTGATAGTCAATCAAGCAGTCAAAATCTTTATCAATTCTAACCACCTTTTATCTATCATATTCGACTCCTTCTGGGTGGGAGGTACTTTAAACTTTTATGATATGTATAAATGTAACATTTTTCACCATATAGATAGTGCCTCCATATTTCTAAAGCAAAAACAATAGTAGCTAACTCCAAGTCATGAGTAGGATAGTTCCTTTCATATGGCTTTAATAACCTTAAAGCATTAGCTACTACTTTTTCATCCTACATCAACATATTTGTCGCGACCCGGCCTGCGACGAAGGCTTAAAGCTTTTTAGGAGTTGCCACTAGCTGATTATAGTGCAGCTAGACACCTACTTAGTTTGGTCTACATTCTGAGTTCGGGACTTGTCTAACAATGGGAAGGTATTAGGCATCCCATATCGTGTTTTTAGCGGGGTAATTGTTAATTATTAGGTAGCCATTTTTTTCCTAAATGATTATACTATTATTTAATTAATGTTTATGATCTTCATAACCTATGATTTTATATTCAAATTACAAAATAAATTTGGGAGACACGTCTTCTTCCTTTTTTACTTTAACTTCAAGCGTATATATTCTTTTCATGTGATAAAATAACTTTACATAAACATAATTGTATATGAAAGTGTATTAGATTTACTTATACAATATTTTTTTATCCATTAAATTCATTTTCTCCATGTTTTTGGTTTAATTTACTTTTATTCATTTGTTTATCAATACTATTTATATATTTGTTTCTATTTCTTCAAGAATCATGTTTAATGACTTTATTAGTTACTATAAAATTTTTATTTTATTACACTTGTGCTGTTCTTTCCTCGACTTCATTACAAAAGAAAATTTGTTTTGTAATTTTATAGCTTCAGCATTATTTTGGATGAAAGTATACAGTTCTTGCACATATATATATCTATGTTTATATATATTTATACATTGAAACATTATATATATTAACCATTTCATTTATTTTTGGAGTAATTTCAATAATTTTCCTTTATTTTGGTTATTATGAATTTTGTTAGTAAAAATTTATAAAATGTTCATATATAAAGTTAGCATGATTATGCATTTCCCTTTTTACTTTTAATTTATAGACATTTTAATAACTTGACATGTTATGTTTAATTTACATTTTTTATTACCTAAATTTTTCATTACAACCCAACAAATAATTAAATCATTAACCTAAAATTAAAGAGTTTTCTTTTAATATATTAATCTTAATTAATTTTATGACTTAAATACCCTTATTGTGATGCTTTGCTGAGGATTAACCCTAAGGGTATAAGGGGTAAAATGGCACCCCATAAAAGCTACTTCTATCACTTTTCCCTTGCTGCTGACACTTTTCACCATCTCTATTTCATCTCTTTTATTTTTCTCTACATCTTCTTCCTTTCTTCCTTTACTCTACTTCATTCACAGTGACAAAATTCCTTTGATCACTAAGCCTAACGAAAATCTAATAGTATACACCTTTTACAAGCTATTTCTTACATTTCTTCAACTTGATTTCTTCCTTTCTTTGCACTATACACTGTAAGGCAACTCATGCAATGCCTCCCCCGCACTACCTATTGTGAGATTTTTTCTCACTTCCTTACTGTGTCGTGCCTTGTGCGACTCACTCCAGGGGTCCATTCAGCGTTGCCTTGCGCTGATCTATGCAGAGATCAGGCCCTGCGCTATGCGTCGCCACTTGTTCTTCATCGTTGCATCTTGCGCTGACCCCTATAGGGGTCGTGCTCTGAGCTACTTATTGAAAAGCTCCCTCCAGCATCGTATTTTGCATAGGATTCTATGGAGCGCTTACTTCTTTCAATCCTATGATCCATATTACCTGTTGTAGGAGAGAGTCCTTTGCTACTTCAAGGTTGGTTTTACTTTTTCTTTTATTTTTTTTAAATGTACAGTTTACTCTTTCTTGCTGATGTTTTTATAGGTTTTGATTGGGTACTTATTGACACTTGCAATGTTAATCAGTGTTCTTGAAAAGGAATTCTTATATTACTATCTATAGTCTGTTGAAAATTATCTTATCATATATTCAACTTATTACTTTTTTCCTTTTTTGTTGAACGTTATTAATATATATATTATATATGATTCCATTACATGACAATTCTTATTCATTTGTTATAGCTGTCATAATATTTTGACTTCAATTTTTTTATTATGGAGGTTATAACATTTTTTTTTGTGAGGGAAAACTTCTGAGGATGAATTGGTGAAGTGAGCTGAATCGAAAATGGATGATTGAGGCATGGGTGTACGTGGGTAAAAATATGACTAACAAGATTCTTAAGTTTCTTGAAGAATGACCAATTCTAAAGCTAAGTTTCTATACTCATTATTATTTTTCATGAGACTGTATACTGGTAGATATTAAGAATTACTGCCTGTATTTCTGTCTTTATTAAACTATTAAGAACAGGTTTTCATAACACTCCCTTCTTGAATATTTTTTTATATACTGTCTACTTACTATTCTATATTGGTTTTCTTGAATGTTTTTTTTTTACTACGTGTGATCTAACAATGTAAAAATATAATAATTTTTTTAAACACTTTCTTTTATTTTACTTATTTATTCTCTTGATATATTTTTTACTTTCCAAGTTTCCAAAAAAAAAGTCCTATGATGAGGAGGGGAAAATAATGGAAATGCTGTCTACATCTAAAACTACATATGCTATTTCTTTTACAGTGCTTGGTAGCATCTGGTGTATTTTGAATGTTTGAGGACTGGTAACCCAGAAGTCCTGGATTTACAGCATCAATGGCTACAAAAATCTTATGGATTTTTGGTTCATTTCATTTTTAACATGATTTAATCAGTGGCCTCAAACGTTTTATTTATTTTATTCAAATACATTAGATAGTTGCCCACATTAAAAGGGATAGCGATATAGTCTGCAACTCAGATTAGTAAAATGTATACATTTGTTTCCTGAGGACAACCTTTTTTAAAAAAAAGCTTTAAATTGATTTATGATAATAATGGCTTACAGATCATTGCTAACCCACCTCTACTTTATAGAAATCACACTGACTCCTATATTGCATTATTGAGGATTTATGCTTAAGATTTAAATAGAAGTTGCAAGCTGACTCCCTTGAGTGTGTGAAGTCATTACTGACTTTAGCACACCCAAGCGGAAATCATAGAAAATAAAATAAGGATAGAGATTTACTTTGCTTTCTCTGCTGATTTCTTAGCTTCTTTGTTACTGGATGCTTTCCTTTTTGGATGTTCTTCTATGAATGCTGATATTGCTATCCTAGCTATTGTGTGTATTCTTTTTGCTCTCATTTTCCTTTTTCTCTAATGATTTTGCTTTTAGCTTTTTTCACTTTTTCTCTATGCCCCTTAAATGAAACCCACTGACCCTATTTATAACCATTCCTCAATCACCTTCTCTACTGTTGGCTATAGCCCCTCACCCCTATTTCTCTATTTTTTTTAATCTATAGGTACTTTCCTAGAATGGGCCTAAGCTTGGGTTGGTTATTGGCTATATGGGCTGGCTGTGGATTGCTGCAAGGAGATAGGGCCTGTGGGCTGTAGACTGCTGGGCTAGGGCTAGCCCAGCAGTTTCCCCTTTTTTATTTATTTGTTTATTTGTTTTTTTCTTTTCTTATTATTCTATTTTTATTTAATTTTAGTTCATTTTATTTTCTTTTTAGGGTTGTAATTAATTTAATTTTTCTTCCCTTTTTTTATTATTATTTGTTGTTGTAATTATTTTTTATGTTTATTTTATTTTAATTTGTAATTAATCAATTATTAATTTGCAATTATTAGCTATTAATTCATTTTTTCTTTTTTTTCCGTAATTAATCATTCTTTGACCTATAT
>CANXYI010956506.1:0-15851 GCA_948208565.1 Hura crepitans | reverse complement strand
TATGTACCTTCTGATCATTAAAACATAGAACACATCACTAATCTATTGTAACTCAAGTGGTAAGGCTAGCCTATATGCTAATGGGCTTACTCTTTCTATAATCTCATAAGGCCTGATAAATCTAGAATTTAGTTTCCCCTTTTTACCAAACCTGCATACTTTCTTCCATGGTGACAATTTTAGAAAAAGTCACTTACACATTTCATACTTAATATCCCCCCTTTTCATATCAATATAAGACTTATGTCTGTTAGTGGTAGCTTTCAATCTCTCCCTAATAAGTTTAATTTTATCTTCTGCATTTTTATCAGGTCAATTCCTAAAATCTTACTTTTCCTATCTTTACTCCAACACAGAGGAGTTCTACACCTTCTATCATATAATGCCTCATAAGTTGCCACACCTAAACTGGCTTGATAGCTGTTGTTATATGCAAACTCTGCTAAAGGCACATATTGATTCCAACTACCTTTAACCTCAATAGCACAGCTATGCAAAAATATCCTTTAGCACTTGTATCACCTTTCCTAACTATATGTCCGTCTGAGGGTGGAAAGTTGTACTGTAAGTCAATATAGTGCCTAAAGCCTCATGCAACTTCTTTCAAAACATGGAAGTAAACTTGGGATCTTGTAAAAAATAATAGCCATTAGCACACTGTAGAGTCTTACAATCTCATCTATGTATAGTTTTGCTAGTTTCTCCAAAGAATAATCCATCATGATAGGAATGAAGTGTGCTATCTCGGTCAATCTGTCTATAATTACCCACTCAACATCACATTTATTTCTTGTTATAGGCATTCCCATCACAAAACCCATAGTGATGTTTTCCCACTTCTATTTTGGTATTGCTATAAGATGCAGCAATTTAGAAGGAATCTGATGTTCAACTTTTACTTACTAACAAGTCAAACATTTAGCCACATACTCTATTATATCTCTCTTCATCCTAACCACCAGTAATGTTGTGGTGCCCTCCATCTAATTCATACACCGAACCTAAATAGGGGATACGTGCATGCAAAATGATATCCAATCCCAATATCCAAAATCTCTTAAATTTTACAACTTTTATATACGAAAATATTTTTGACTTAATTATGAAGTAAAACATTAAAAACCTTTTTGGCACATAAATCGAGATAAAATATTAGGGTCATTATGTCAAAATTTTGATAGCATAATGGTTGTACCAGGACACTTTCCCATATTTTTACTTGCTTAAAAACACTTCTATACAAACAATAATCTCATCTATAACACAATGGGTCCTCCTGACCCTTTAAACACAACACAAAACACAACAAGCCTCAGGCTCTCCATAACCAACATTCTCACATGCAAAGTCATTAATTAACATACAAACATGCTAGAAGCAGAAAAGCAAAGTCAATAGTTATAATATTTGAGTACAAAAACCCATTGCAAAACATAGATTAGACCCAATCCCTCCAAGATCACAAGAGAACACTAACTATTAACCATTATATTTACATCACAATCACTATTACAAAAAGTACAAAAATACCCACTTAGGGGTTATCTTCGTGTCTCCTGATATATAGAAGCTTTGGCTCTAATCTGCCACCCTGATACCTACGCATCACAAACAAGCAATGTGCTAAGCTTTCGCTTAGTAGTGTAATCACTTTAACTTGTAAAAAACTAGTTTTAACATGCCCATATATACAAGCCATTTTTTAATTAATATCACAAACATACAATTTTGGTGTCTTATATACAAACATGCACATCTCATGCAATACTCATGCCTTTAATTATCAAACATGCCAAAAATCACAAACATCATGTAATAATCATTTATAGGCTATAAAGCACCACATACATCATATCATTATCATAACAACTGGTAAGATACCATATTATAGTTATGCATTGCAAAAAATAAAGATATACATGTTTTTGGGTCATAAAAGCCCTTATGCATACATAGACTCATATATACACATCTAAATTATAATTACATCATTTATAGACATATGAAAGATAATAATAATAATTGAACATCTAAAGACCAGTTTTTATGTCATTTGGCCTACTTATATCCATATGTCATATATTAATGCCATTTAACATATAATTCCCAAATATGCATTTTGAGTCATTTTAATTGTTTAAATTTTGCCTATATAAATAAGATAACTAACCCATACTAGATAATGGAATTACTTAGGCCCGAAGGTGCTCGTACCCATGGTACTTATACTTAGGCCCGAAGGCTCTGACATCCATAGATGCATATCACTTAGGCCTAAAGGCTCTCACATCTGCAGATGTGTAACACCTAGGCTTGAAGGCTTTCATACTTTTAGGTACGTAATCTTAGGGGTAAAGGCACTCACATCCTCAGATATGTATACTTAGGCCTTAAGGCTCTCACATCCACAGATGCACAAACAAACTTAGGCCCATAGGCTCTCATGCCTGTCAGCACATAAATTAATGACCTACAGGTCTCATACCCGAAGGTATGCTAGCAGCCACTAACAATCCTAATTGACTAGTCAACCTATCTAAACTAGGTTGTCTAACTATATAGGCATCATTAAATCTGTCATTATGTGTCATTTTAACAAATTTCACTTTTTACTTTATTATATTACTTAAAATCACCAATGGCCTCATTGCACCTTTGCATGGCCTAAACATATACATTTGACTAGCTTAGGCCTATCGATGCTTATTACTGCCCATAGGATCTGTTTCTTAGGTGTAATGGTATCGAATCACAAAAACATATCATCATGCCAATTAACACCTAAATATCAATTTAAATAATCATTTCATGGCATTTTCTAATACTTATATTCAATTGGTCATACATTGCCCCATTATGCATTTATAACACATATATTGTCATTATATGCCTAAAATCCATCTTAAGCATATTGGCACATCCCATTCATAATCATACAACACTTTCTATTCGACAAGAACATTCCCACACACAATAATACACTTATCAGTTCAAGTAGGCATAATGTCGCACACTTATGTACAAAGTCATTCCATGGCATTCTACTATACTTTACACCCATTGCACATGTTCAAAATCATGCACAACTATATGCACGCATTTCTAGGCATACAACACATAATCATGGCATACTCAATTTTCAACCCATATAAGGCATTTATAAGCTTAATATCACATTCCTACAATTTCATCACACATGATCACACTAAAACATCCTATATCATGCTTCAATAATGTCATTCATCATAAATTTCTACTTATAGCATTTATTTCATTTTTAGGCATTTAATCATATTTATTACTAATATAGACATAATACATATAACACTTTAAATGAAAATTTTAGGCAAATTAATGTGATTACACATACCAAACAAGGTCATACGAGAACTTGAAGTTGGCTTAGGCCTTTTCCTTGCCTCAAAAGGCTCACGTCGGTGTATCGCCCATGAATACAAAAGGGCATAAAAATAAAAAATTAATATAAAATAATACAAACATTAGAAAAATATTTTAAGCCTATATATGTGCTCTACAACACCCAAGTAAACCCGTCAAAAATAAAATTAGCAGAAAAGAAAAACTTGAGAGTCGAGAGATTACTAGTCACCTCAGGAATCTTCTTAGTTTTTCTATCAAAATACTCCACTGTTCCAAATTATTTTGGTTTCCACGAACACGTCTCAAGACCTTCTTTGAATCGGGTGTAAGCTTGTAGAGTGGATCTCTTTGAGGAGGAAGAAATCAAAGGAAGAATAGGAGAGAGAGGGGGATGATATTTTTGGTGTGGAAGAGGAGGTAGAGGTGTGCTATAGTGGAAATGGGTGGAAATAAAATTTCTCCTATTTATACCTTTTTCTAAAAACAATTTGTTCTTCTTTCAAAAAATTATTATAATCAGTAGGAATATCGATTGCCCCCATTTCTATTCCTAAAATTCCATCAATCCAAGCCCTAAATCCTCCTAAAATCTAAAGCCCGAACTATGACAATAACCCAAAAAATTAATACATTTTATGTCCCAAAAATTGGGTAAAAATAGTTCCCAAACTTGAAAAATTTTAATTCCAAAGACTATTCAGAATATATGAGTATTAGGTTATAATATTTTTGAATTATTTTAAGCAACTTTTTATTTATTTTACGATTCAGCTTTACCTGCGGCACTATTTATAGGACACTACTGTAAAATCTTAATTAGCGTCTTTAACCATCCAAATAACTTTGGATTGGCTTCAAACTTTGCCCAAAATTCTCTTATAATTAATACTCCCTATTGGTATGCTTGGTGTGACTTGGGTTTTGAGAAGCATTATTCATCCTGAGAAGTACTATTCACGAGAGTTAGGATTTTCGAGTTGTTACATTTCTTCCCCTCTTAGAAAAAGATGTCGTCCTCGACATACCTAGTTCAAACAAATATGGGTATTGTTCTCGCATCTGAGCTTCACTTTTCTAAGGAGCTTCTTCCATGCCGTGATGTCGCCATCTAACTTTCACCAACGGTACAGTCTTGTTCTGTAATTCCTTAACCTCTCTAGCTAAGATACCAATAAGTTCTTCTCCATATGATAAGTCTGGCCTTATCTCCACTTTATCAGTTATCAAAACATATGAAGGGTCTAATCTATATCTTTTTAGCATCGAGACATAGACCACATTATGAATTTACCACAACTCTAGAGGTAAAGCTAGTCTGTAGGCCAATGGACCCACACGTTCTTTAATCTTGTATGGTCTAATAAACCTCAAACTCAACTTCCTTTTCTTACCAAACCTTAACACCTTTTTCCATAGAGATACTTTAAGAAAAACCTTATCGCCAACTTAATACTCAATATCTCTTATCTTCAAATCCACATACAATTTTTGTCTATTTGAAGTAGCCTTTAACCTTTCTCTAATGATCTTTACCTTCTCTTCAGCATCCTTAACCCAATCTGGTTCCATAAGCTTATGCTCACTCAACTTGCTCTAACATAAAGGAGTTCTACATTATCCCTTATATAATGCCTCATAAAGAGCCATACTAAGATTCACTTGGTAACTATTGTTGTAAGCAAATTTCACCAATGACAAATATCTATCCTAATTGCCTTTAAGCTCTATGGCACATGCTTAAAGCATATCCTTAAGTATCTAAATGATCCTTTCTAATTGACCATTCATTTGTGGAAGAAAAGTTGTACTAAAATTAAGCCTAGTCCCTAAAGCAATCTGAACGTTCCTTTAAAATCTCAATGTAAAACAAGGATCTCTATCTAAAATGATAACTATCTCATCAATATATAGTTCTGACAATCTCTCCATAGAGAAATCCTTTCTCATCAGAATGAAGTAAGTAGACTTGGTCAATCTATCAACCACTGCCCAAATAGAATCATAATTGTTCCTGGTCATCGGTAGTCCAATCAAAAAGTCCATAGTAATTCGATCCCATTTCCATTCTAGTATTGTTATAGGATGAAGCAAACCAAAAGGACCCTGATGCTCAACCTTTACCTACTGACAAGTGAGGCATCTAGCCATATAATCAACTACATCTCTCTTCATGCCTGGCCACTAATAGGCTATCTTCAAATCTTGGTACATCTTTATACTACCTGGATGCATAACATATAAAGCATTATTCGCTTCTTGTAGAATCTGCTATCTCAGATTCTCACTATCTAGCACACATAGTCGATCATGATAGTATAAATAACCATCTTCCTTAATCATAAACTCAGCAGACTTCCCCTCTTGAATCATATATGTGAATCCTTCATTGTCTATATTAAGCTTGGCTTGACTTACAACTCAGCTAATAAACCACTGTCATTTTGTAGGTTCAAACTAACATGCATGGCCTTTAAAGCTGACATAAGCTTTCTACTCAAGCATCAACAAATTTATTAGCTTTCCTAGGATGGCAGTCAATAAGGCAATCATAATCCTTGATTAACTCTATCCATCTCCTTTGTCTCAAGTTTAATTCCTTTTGCATCAGTAAATATTTTAGACTCTTGTAATCGGTGAAAACATAACACTTTTCTCTATATAGATAGTGCCTCCATATCTTTAAAGCAAACACAATGGATGCGAGCTTTAAGTCATGTGTCAGGTAGTTTTTCTTATGAGGTTTTAACTATTGAGAAGCATATGCAACAACCTTGCCATCCTGTATGAGTACACATCCCAACCCATTCAATGAGGCATTACTGTATATGGTGAACTCTTTCCCTGACACTGGCTAAACTAAAATCGGAGCCTCTATCAACTTGCTCTTAAGCTTGTCAAAACTCTCTTGACAATTGCAATCCTATTTAAATCTCACATCTTTCCTCAAAAGACATGTCATAGGGGCTACAACAAAGGAAAACCCTTTAACAAACCTTCTATAATAACCAACTAACCCTAAGAAACTCATAATCTCAATCATGTTCCTTAGTGATTTCCATTCCATCACTACTTGAATCTTACTAAGATTAAATCTTATACCTTCCACCGATGCTATATGGCCCAAAAATGCTACTTTTTTTAGCCAAAACTCACACTTGCTAAGCTTGGCATAGAGTTTTTCATCCCTTAAAATCTATAAAGTCATTCGTAGATGCTTCTTATGCTCTTCTCGATTCTTGGAATATACAAGAATGTCATCTATGAAGACCACCACAAACTAATCTAGAAATGGCCTAAAAATCCTATTCCTGAGGTCCATGAATGTCACCGGTGCATTAGTTAACCCAAAAGGCATCACTAGGAACTCATAGTGACTATATCTAGTCCTAAAAGCCATCTTATGTATGTTTGCCTCTTTTACCTACAACTGATAATACCCAGATCTAAAATCAATCTTAGAGACACCTGCCCCTCTAAGCTGGTCAAAAAGATTACTGATCCATGGTAAAAGATACTTATTCTTGATGGTGACTTTGTTCAACTGTCTATAACCCACATAAAGTCTCAAAGAATCGTCCTTCTTCTTAACAAACAGAACTGGTGCTCCCCATGGCAAAACACTCAGTCTGATGAAACCCTTATCAAAAAGCTCTTGCAACTATATATTTAATTCTTTCAACTCTATAGGAGCCATTCTACATGAAGCTATAGAAACTGGTGTTATCCCTAGCATTACCTTAATCCCAGATTCTAACTCCCACTTTGGTGGCAAACTGGGTAGCTCATCTGAGAAATCATCCCCAAACTCAGCTACAATAGGAATCTAACTAACTTATATTATTTCCTTTGTGGTGTCAACCACATAAGTAAGATAGGCTTCACAACCCTTTTGTATCATCCTTCTAGCCACAGTTGCTGATACTTCATTAGTCATGTAATCTGATCTTTCACCTAACACTGTCACTTACGATGCATTACCAGTTTGTAATGTGATCCTCTTTTTTTTGCGATCCACCATGGCATGATACTTGGATAACCAGTCCATGCCTAAGATAAGTTTAAACTCATTAACTAGTAATTCAATGAGATATGTAGAGAAAACTTGTCCTTGTACTGACAATAGACAGTCTCTATATACTTTACTCACTATAACATGCTATCCTTTAGGATTGCTAACCATTATGTCAAAGCCAAGGTCGTCTAGTTCTAAACCGCAATCTAAAACTCATGCAGTGCAGATATGAGAATGTGTGGACCTGGGGTCTATTAGTACTAAAGCATGTAAATCAAAGATATGCAATATACTTGCTATAACATTAGTAGCCTCTACCTCAACTCCAGCTCCTATGGCATATTGTCTAGCTGGAGCTCTGCTCTCTATCTTATCTTTTTGACTAGCCCCAGCTCTACTTTTTGTATCTCTCTTGACCTGCTTCTATGAAGGAATATAAGGTTTCACCGAGCAATCTTTTTGAAAATGATCTCTAGAGCGATAACCCCAATAAGATCCTAGTATGAGTCTCCAACACACTCCTTAATGTCTCATGTGCCAAGTCTCACAAGCAAGTGTCATAGCACTGCCTGCAAGTGATTTAGGAGCACTCGAAGTCTGAGTCTGTGTTTTAAAACCTTGTCCTAACCTTTGTGATAGGTCTGACTACTTGCCCTGATAATGTTTAGACTGACCACTCTTATGCTTCTTATCAGATGCATACCTAGAACTACCTTGCCTATGTCTAAAAGATCTTTTCTTAAAGCTATCTCGCTTCTGTTTTAGCTTATTCGCCATTTTTGTAGCGTGACAGATTGCTACCAATACTGAAAAGTCTCAAATCTTTATAGGAGCAACCAGTTTCATGACATCTAAGTTTAACCCCTTCTTAAACCGTTTATAGTAGTCTTCTTCTATCGCTACCACTACCTTTGCATAACAATTCAAGTGAGCAAATTCCTTCTCGTACTCAAAGATTATTCTATGTCTCTACTTGAGATCCATGAATTCCTGGTATTTCTAGTCTAGGTAGTGCTTAATGACATACTTTTCCTTGAATTCCTTCAAAAAGAAATCCCATGTGATATTTGCAGCTATCTTGTGTTAAGTGATTGTTTCCCACCATTTCAATGCATCTTCAAATAGTATTGAGGTAGCATATGCAGCATACTTATCTTATGGACATCATTTAGTCCAACTAGTATTCAGCTCTGTTAGACTTATCTAACTCTTCTCCCTTAAAGAATTCAGCTTCATTCTTAATTAACATCTCTATTTAATTCCTCTAGAACTTTAGCTATTCTTATGGCACTGGAGGTGGAATAGCTTGTGCATTAGCAACCACAGTAGTAGCAGTCATAGCAGCTACTATCACTTGCCTGATAGAATCTAGCATCGTCTCTATCCAAGCAAGTGGACCTTATTGTCTAGGAATAGTATGTCCAACATCACCAGAAGTCACATACTCGGGTTATGCCTCCCCTCATCCTAGAGCAAAAGGAGCATAACTTTCTACCTATTCATCCTCATTAGGCATAACTCTACTATTCATATCCCATACCTATAGGTAAGAGAAATAAATTATGAGCCACATATGTAATAATATTTGATGTAAATGTACTATGACTCCTAAAGTGCTTTTGTGTAACCCATAGGTCTAAAGGAAACCCTAACTAGATGCTCTAATACCACTAAGTGTTGTGCACTCCTCCCGATCCATACACCGGACCCAAATGGGGGATGCACACATGCAAAATGATATCCAATTTCATTATCCAAAATCATTTAAATTTTACAACTTTTATATAAGAAAACATTTCTTGACTTAATTATGAAGTAAAATATTAAAAACCTTTTTGGCATATAAACCGATATAAATATTAGGGTCGTCGTGTCGAAAATTTGACAGCATAACAATTGTATCGGGACACATTCCCAAATTTGTACCTACTTAAAAGAACTTTTATATAAACAATAATCTCATCTACAACTCAATGGGTCCTCCTAACCCTCTAAACACAACACAAAACACAATAAGCCTCAGGCTCTCCACAATCAACATTCTCACTTGCAAACTCACTAATCAACACACAAACATGTAAGAACTAAAAAAGCAAAGTAAATAGTTATAATATTTTAGTACAAAAACACATTACAAAATAAAAATTAGACCCAATCCTTCTAGGATCACAAGAGTACACTAACTATTAACCATTACATTTACATCACAATCACTATTACAAAAAGTACAAAAATACCCACACAAGGGTTATCTTCATGTCTCCTGATATGCAAAAGCTTTGGCTCTAATTTGTTGTCCTATTAACTATGCATCGCAAACAAGCAATATGCTAAGCTTTCACTTAGTGGTGTAATCAGTTTAACTTATAAAAAGGTTAGTTTTAACATGCCTATATATAAACACAAGCCATTTTCAAATTTAATATCACAAACATGTAATTTTAGTGTCTTATATGCAAACATACACATCTCATGCCTTTAAATATTAAAACATGCCAAAATTAATAAACATCATGTAATAATCATTTATAGGCTATAAAGCACCATATATATCATATCATCATCATAACAACTTGTAAGATACCATACTATAGTTATACATTGCAAAGAATAATGACATACATATTTTTCAGTCATAAATGCCCTTATGCATAAATAGACTCATATATGCACATCTAAATTATAATTACATCATTTATAGACATATTAAAGATAACAATCATAATTAAACACCTCAAGACTAGTTTTTATGACATTCAGCCTACTTATATCCATATGTCACATATTAATGCCATTTAACATATAATTCCCAAATGTGCATTTTGAGTCATTTTAATTGTTTAACTTTTGCCTATATCAATAAGACAACTAACCAAGACTAGATAACAGAATTACGTAAGCCTAAAGGCACTTATTCCCAAAGGTATATATACTTAGGTCCGAAGGCTCTCACATGCATTAATGTGTATCACTTAGGGCTAAAGGTTGTCACATCTGCAGATGTGTAACACTTAGGCCCGAAGGCTCTCATACCCTTAGGTACATAATCTTGGGCTTGAAGGCACTCAAATTTGTAGATGCATATACTTACTCCCAAAGGCTCTCATATCCATAAATGCATAGGCAAACTTAAGCCCATAGGCTTTCATGCTCATCGACACATAAATCAATGACTCGAAGGTCTCATACCAGAAGGTATGCTAATAGCCACTAACAATCCTAGTTAACTAGTCAACCTATCCAAACTAGGTTATCTAACTATATAGGCATCATTAAACATGTCATTATGTGTCATTTTAACAAATTTCACTTTTTATGTCATTATATTACTTAAAATCACCATTGGCCTCATTGCACCTTTGCACGGCCTAAACATATACATTTAACCAACTTAGGCCTATCGATGCCCATTACTACCTGTAGGATCCATTTCCTCGATGTAATGGTATCGGATCACAAAAACATATCATCATGCCAATCAATACCCAAATATCAATTTAAACAATCATTTCATTGCATTTTCCAATATTTATATTCAATTGGTCATACATTGCCTCTTCATGCATTTATAACACATATATCATCATTATATGTCTAAAATCCATCTTAAGCATATTGACACATCGCATTCGTACACATATAATATTTTGTATTCAATAAGAACATTTGCACACACATTAACGCAATTATCAGTTCAATTAGGCATAATGTCGCACACTTATGTACCAAGTCATTCTATGGCATTCTGTTATACTTTACATCTATTGCACATGTTCAAAATCATACACAACCATACGTCTGTATTTCTAGGCATATGGCACATAATCATGGTATACTCAGTTTTCAACCTGTATAATGCATTTATAAGCTCAATATCACATTCTTGCAATTTCATCACACATGAACACACTAAACCATCATATATCATGCTTGCATAATGTCATTCATCATAAATTTCTACTTATAGTATATATTTTATTTTTAGGATTTAATCATATTTATTACTAATATAGACATAATGCATATAACACTTTAAATGCAAATTTTAAGCAAATTAAGGTGATTACACATACCAAACAAGGTCGTACGGGATACTGGAAGATGGCCTAGGCCTTCTCCTTGCCTCGGGTCGACGTATCAGTTATGAATATAAAAGGGCATAAAAATAAAAAAAATTAATATAAAATAAGATAAACATTGGAAAAATATTTTAAGCCTATATATGTGCTTTATAACATCCATGGAACCCATGAAAAATAAATTTAGTAGAAAAGAAAAACCTAAGAGTCAGGAGGTTACTATTCACCTCGAGAATCTTCTTGATTTTTCTTTCGAAATACTCCACCATTCCCGATGATTTTGGTGTCCACAAACTCGTCTCAGTACCCTCTTTGAATCAGGTGTAAGCTTGCATAGTGGGTCACTTCGAGGAGGAAGAAATCAAAGGAAGAATGGGAGAGACAAAAGGGACAGGATTTTTGGTATGGACGAGGAGGTGGAGGTGTGTTATGGTGTAAATGGGTGGAAATAAAATTTCCCCTATTTATACCTTTTTCCAGAAATAATTTTTCCTTCTTTCGAAAAATTATTATAACCGATAGGAATGTCGGTTTTCCCCATTTCTATCCCTAAAATTCCATAAATCCAAGCCCTAAATCCTTCTAAAATCTTTAGCTCGAACTATGACAATAACCCAAAAAATTAATAGATTTTATGTCCTGAAAATTGGGTAAAAATAGTTCCCGAACTCAAAAAATTCTAATTCCAAAGCCATTAGACAATTAAAAATATTTAAGTATTAGGTTGTAACATTTTCGAATTATTTTGACCAACTTTTTATTTATTTTATGGTTTAGCTTTGTCTACAGCACTATTTACAAAACATTGGCATAAAATCTTAATTAGCATTTTAACCATCCGAACCACTTTAAATTGGCTTCAAACTTTGCCTAAAATTCTTTTGTAATTAATACTCCCCGTCAATATGCTTAGTACAACTCAAGTTTCGAGAAGTACTATTCACAAGAGTTAAAATTTTTGGGTCATTATAAATGTGGTTTTAAGTCCAAATACATCTTTGTACTACTTGGGTGCATAGCATAAGGAGCTTTATGTGCCTCCTTAAATATCTGTAACCTCAGGTCATCTATATTAGGTACACACAACCTACCATGGTAATACAAATATCCTTCTTCACTCAGTTCAAATTCTATTGTCTTCCCGTCTTTGACTTTATCCATAATTTGTGTTAACTATTCATCCTTAGCCTATGCTTCTATTATCTATTGCTAGAAGTTAGGTTTAACCTGTAACTCTACCAAGATAGCATTTTCCTCTGTATACCTTAGCCTTGTATTCATGGCTTTCCGTGTTACCATGAATTTTTTACTTATACATCTACAATAACATTCGCCTTCCTTGGGTGGTAATCTATCAGACAATCATAGTCTTTTATCAATTCTAACTACCTTCTCTATCTCAAGTTCAACTCCTCTAGGTAAGGAGGTATTTCAAACTCTTGTGGTCTATATAAATGTAACATTTTTCACTATACAGATAATGCCTCCATATTTTCAAAGCAAAGGCAGTTGTAGCTAACTCTAAATCATGAGTAGGATAGTTCCTCTCATGTGGTTTCAACTATATTAAGGCATATGCTACTACTTTTCCTTCTTCCATCAGCACACAACCCAGTCCATTAAGTGAAGCATCACTATACACAATAAAATCCTACCCCTATTCAGGTTAAATTAGGATTAGAGCATCAATCAACATCCTATTCAGCTTTTCAAAACTCTCTTGACATTTGGCATCCCATTCAAATTTTACATTCTTTTTTATTAACCTAGTCATAAGTGCTACAACCATTGAAAACCCTTTCACAAACCTTTTATAGTACATAACCAATCCTAAGAAACTCTGTATCTTAGTCACATTCCTTGGAGGTTCCCATTCTAACACTACTTTAACCTTGCTGGGGTTAACTTGGATACCCTTAATTGACACTTTGTGTCCTAAGAAAGCCACTTCAGTTAACCAAAACTCAAACTTATTTAGCTTAGCATACAATTGTTTCTCTCTTAGAGACTATAACACAACCCTGAGATGTTATTCATATTCTTCCTTGGTTCTAGAATACACTAGAATATGAAGACTACTATGAATTGATCTAAGTGTGGTTGAAATACCCTATTCATTAGGTCTATAAAAGCTGCTAAGGCATTAGTAAGTCCAAATGGCATCACTAGGAACTCATAATGCCCATATCTAGTTTTAAAAGTAGTTTTAGGAATATCAACCTCCTTCATTCTCAACTGATGGTACCTTGATCTCAAATCAATCTTGGAAAAGATACTGGCACCTCAAAGCTGATCAAAAAGACCATCTATTTTAGGTAAAAGGTATTTATTCTTCATTGTTAATTTATTCAATTTTCTATAATCAATACACAACCAAAGCGACCCATCTTTCTTTTTTACAAACAACATATGTGCTCCTTAAGGAGAAACACTAGGTCTGATAAAACCCTTATCTAATAGATCTTACAATTTCACCTTCAATTCTTTCAACTCAATAGGTGCCATTCTGTAGGGAGCAATAGATACAGGAGCAGAATCGGGATATACCTCAATTTCAAAGTCAAGCTCCCTCTATAGAGGTAATCCTAGCAACTCATCAGCAAACACATCAGAGAATTCAGAAACTATTGGAATCTATTTAAGGCTAGTTGTGGAAGTATTAGTATCAATGATGTGGGTTAGGTATGCCTCACAACCTTTATAGATGAGTTTTCTTACTATAATAGCTGAAATGAGATTATTCAAAAAGTTTCTCTCACTTACAATTATCACTTCCTACTCCTTAATAGTCTGGATGGTCAGGTTCTTATCTTTATAGTTAACTACAACCCGGTGTTCAAAAAAACTAGTCCATTTCCAAAATAACATCAAATTCATGGAATGCTAGTTCAATCAAATCAGTAAAAAACAATTGTTTATGACTCATCAATGGATAGTGCCTATATATTTTACTCACAATCACACTCTATCCTATGGGATTACTAACTTGAATATCCAAATCTACATGTTCAAGTTCTAATCCCTTAGCATATGCTTGTGTAGTGCATATATTGAATGAGTAAATCATAGGTCTATTAATGCCAAAACTAGAACATCAAATAAATAAAAAGTACCAGTTATGACATCTAGAGCTCCTGCTTCTTCATAAGCTCTGATAGTATACTTTCTAGCTAGTGCATGGGCTTCTGACCTGGTCCTCTGATTACTAGTACTAGGCTATTCACTCTTATACTATTTATGCACCCTGCTCTGAGGTGTTATTGATGCTTATGTATGGGCACCCTCTGACTATTTCTGAGGACACTCTCTTTTGTAATACTCTTTAAACCCATAAATAAAGCACTCTCCCCTTCTTAACTACTAACACTACCCATAATGCCTTTTGTGGCATGTCCCATAAAGTGGAGGTGCACTTCTAGGCACTATAGTTGGAGCACTAGAAGCTAGGTGTAAGAGTCTGGGTCTAGTCACTGATGTTTGCCCAGATATTTGCCTAGAGGCTTGCCTAGTTCTTTGAGATTATGCTTGTCTATATGGCTAGTGCCCTGAATAAGATTATACTTCTCTCTAACTTTTACTGACATCTGGGGCTAAACTAGCTTGCCCTATAGTAAATTGCCTCTTTCTCTAAAAGCATCTCTCTTCTCTTATGCCATTTCCTCTATATCATATACAGCCACCACTAGAGCTGAGAAATCTCTAATCTTCATAGTAGATATTTGCACTCTCAACTCTACATTAAGACCCTTTTCAAATCTCTTTCACTTCTCTTCCTCCATAGGAAGGAACTTTTCTACATACCTACTGAGTCTAGCAAAATCTTTCTCATACTCAAACACAGACCTTATGCCCTGTTTCAACTCAAAGAACTCCAATCTCTTTTTATCTTTATAGGACTCAGGTATGTATCTCTTTCTAAACTCATCCTAGAAAAACTCCTAGGTAAGATCTGCTAGTGTTCTTCTCCTTTTTATATTGTCCCACCAATGAAATGCCTCTTCCTGCAGAAAAGAAGTAGTATAGTTGAGACTCTTCTCTATTGTGCATTCCAACTATTCTAGTATCCTCATTGTTCTCTCTAACCAGTACTCTATCTTTACTAGATCATCACATTTAGCTCTCAAGAAATCTACAGCCCTCATTTTCTTCACTATCTCTAAAGGTGCTTTCTGAGCTATTGCTAGGGGTAGAGGTGAAGGAACTAGAGCTGGTGGAGGTACTAGAACTGGTGAAGGAGGTGGAACTACTATTATAAAAGTATGTCTCAACAAATCCACTATCTACTAAAATAATGTCAGAGATGCTTGTGTCTATGGCTGTGTCGAAGGTTGTGGCTAGTGTATAGCATCACTAAGCTCAGGCGTGGCTCCTCTAGCTAC
>CANXYI010956347.1:0-24027 GCA_948208565.1 Hura crepitans | reverse complement strand
ACTTAAATTCTTTTTGTAATTAATAATTGATAGTATTTGTTTGCTAATATTCACTATGCATCATTAATTCTTAATTTTACTAATAACCTAGGTATATTTAAATAAAGGACCTCATATTACCAAATTATTCCATTTAAATGTTATAATAATATTTGAACAATAAAATTTTAAATTAAGTGATTATTAAGTAATATATCTATAAATCTCATTCAAGCAATAACAATAATAGTATTATTATCTCCCTAAAAACTCTTTGATATGAGAGTAACATATAAAGTTATGCAACATATTAATCATCCCTTTTGGGATATATTTAGACCAGACAAAAATGGGTATCTACAATCTAAAACCTCTTTAAACATTTGAAAACTATTAGAGAATCATCGTGTCGAAAATCTGGTAGCATAATGGTTGTACCAGGACACTACCCTAAAGAAAAATATTAACCTACAATAGAAAACAACACTTTCAAACTCTTTTCAAAGTCAAGCATCACAATTGGATCCTCTAATCCATCATAGTATCACAACACAAAACATTCAATATTAAATTATAATGATAAATAAATCCAAAATAAAAGCAGTTTACATATACATATTACAAAATATCATAATATAACCATAGTTACAAAACATATAAAAATTAGTTTAGGCTATAACACCCCTTGCCCATTCCTGAAGGAAACAAACAAAAAGTGCTACTTCCCATAGGTCACCCATCCTTAAATTACCCCAGGTTTCATTTGTTTAACACTTTTGACTTCTTTCATATTGTTATCCTATTTTGACTGATTGGTAGTTATTAATGTATAACCTTCTAATATTGCCTATTTTAGTATGATAGAATAGCATTTTATGTCTGTTATCCATTTTATAGAAAATTGGGCTGCATAACGGCTACCCAAGTGAAAAACCAAAAATTTCTAGCATAAAAACACTTCTGTAACTATCGCTCACATGTTCCACAACTCCTGTACCCTTTTGGTCCCCTAAGTCACATCACACACAGTCCATATCAATCACACAGGGTCTTAAACCCATAATGAATAAAGATATATATATATATATATATATATATATATGTGTGTATATATATTATATTCATTTTGAAATAAACTACATAGACTTACATAGTACATCTATTTAGGTTGGTTAAACAGACATTATTATATGTTCACCTTATACAACATTTAGGATGATGCCTTTCTTTACATCCACATATATATACACGAGTGCCACTAACACAAACTCTCAAAAATTATAGAAAAGTTACCCAAAAGGCAAACAAGTATACTGCGCATGGTGAGGCTGGCCAGCTAGTCACTTCTACAACCTACACATTGGAATACCGACACGTTGAGTATACAGTCAGTTGTAGAATTCATATAATAAATGCAAGTCATGCATGCAAACATATATGAATGATATTAGATGCATCCCAACATAAGTAATAAAGTAATGGCCTATCATATTAACACATGATTTACTAGCTAGGTTCTCCCTAGCATAATAGCTTGTTATGTGAGTAACCTCTTCTGACATGTTCTTATAAGTGTTATTACCCAGTCATCATCTCTACATCTACTAACTCAATTTACTATTCAGGCCCATGATAGACAGATGACACTTTAAAACATTGGATAGTGGGATTTATACTATGCAGTGGCCCACATTTTAGGCCTCGGTAGTTGCACCTACCTGGTAGTACATCTAGTAGGGATTAGCTCAGTGGAACTTTCTAATACTAGTCTGGTAGATAGAAAGTATCAATTCATAGATGTCCCAATATCTATAAAAGGGATAGTAGGGATCAGCCCCATGAGACCTCCTAATAACCCAAATCATCATGTTTAACATAGCACTGGTGGATAGTAGCGATAAGCCCCGTGGAACCTCTCAATATCCACGATCAATCCAGTGGGTAGCAGGGATCAACCTCATAGGACCTCCTAATACCCGAGTGTATAAGGCTTAACATTAGAACCTCGGTGGCTATACGCACCACATCCATTAGACAACAGTGGTCCTGGAGGAACCAAATTGCCTAGCAGCTGCTAACTCCCTAGTTAATCAGTTAACCCATCCAGTGGGTGTCTAACTGATGGGCTTAACTATTGGTTTATCATTGTTATTTAATTATTAGTCATCCTTTAAGGGGTATAGCATTACTAGTATCTCACAAGTACAATAAGGGTGCACTTACACACCTTTCTCAGTTACGGGTCATTTTCCACAAAATCATTATTCATATGGTCAATTTTCCTCATGTTACTATTTATTTGGTCATTTTTGTAGGAATCACAATTCATTTGGTCACTTCTGATTATCACAATTTCTATGTCACTATTCATGCTCACCATGAATATATTATCTCATCAATTTTTATGCCATAATACTACCATTAATTCAATAATCATCATTAGGCCATTAATTCTTTATCATAACTACCATGCACTCATGCCATTCCATTACACACCAATTTAGGTCATAGCTTATTAAATCATTTCCTATCCCATCTTATTTCTTGCATTCATTTTGCTATGCCTATTTTCTTGCCAATTACATGTCAATGCCATATATTTCATGCCATATACATATACACATGCCATGACATACATGCATAAATATTTTGGCCAATACAAGTGCACACACTTCCACTCATTTTCTCTCATCCAAATCATGCATACACCATTATTTTCATGCCATAACATAATCCTATGATTCATTTACATCAATTCCATGCTAAACCCTATGTTATACCATTTCCATACACCATTACATACACAATTTCATGGAAATTCACATGGCATGCATTAATTATATCAAGACCACATACCTAGGGTGTGAGAACACCCCTTTTCCATCATTTTAAGGCTTGGTTTGAGCTCCCTCCTTCATTCTCTCACTTCGACCTAACATACACAATTTTCACTTAAAAAAATTCCCCAAAAATTCTACAAAGCCTCAAGTAAAAATCTAAGAACATGGATTTCCTTAGAATCACCTAAGTTACTTAGAACAAAAATAAAAATTAGAAAAACACCACTTACACTAAGATTGGGCACTATTCACCTCAAGTGAATATCTCTCTTTCTAGCCAAGTTTTTGCTAATCTTCCACTTGGATTAGCTTCTAAGGATTGTAAAGGGCCTAGGGCATATGATTTTTGTGAGAATTGGTGGTGTGTGGGAGGAAAGAGAGAAAAAAAATGGGAGAAGGAGCAAAAGGAAATGGCATCAGCTAAGATGGTGGGTTTTGCTCATATGACACCCTCACATGTGCAAAGCCTTTTATATGGGCAATGTGGATGGCCCGGATCATAACACGTGGCAATCTAATGGTCTGTATTCACTTTATTTCTTTTTAAACTTTAGAAATTCATTTTAATTTTTGTAGACCTCTAAAAATACTTATTTTAGTTTTAAAAATCCTCGATTAGGCCCTTGAAGAGGCCTGCAAAATTTCAAGACCAAATTCCAAAGACAACCCTAGTTACTATTCACACATAAAAATAAGAAATTTCAAATAAATATCAGATGATCTCAAAAAATTAAAATTCCTTCACCAACATGTAGATTGGAATTTTTGAGGTTCAGAGTATGGTATTTCTGGGGTTTGTTCGAGCTTATCCTGGAGTTGTCTTAGCATAAAATCATTTTATGTCACTATTCACTAATTATTGACCCGAAATGATTTATTGGTCCTACTAAAATTTTAAATTATTTCATTTTGTCCATTTTTTGGCCCGTCAAAGTTTTATGACCAATATGCCCCTCTTTGGCCTTACTAAGGTGCCCCGACTCATTAAGAGCACTATTCTTGCCTCAGTGGTATTGTTCATGAAACTTTGACTTACGGGTATTACAATTCTTCCCCTCTTAAGAAATTTCATCCTCGAAATTACCTGTTGTGAACAGATGTGGGTATTGTGCTTTTATTTGCTCTTTGCTCTCTCATGTGGCTTCTGTGGTATTGTGATGTCTCTATAGGACCTTTACTAGAAGGATTGACTTGTTTCTCAACTGCTTTATTTCTCTAGCTAGAATCTATACCATTTTTTTTCATCTATTAAATCTAGCTATACTTATATCTTCTCTACAGCTATTATATGTGATGGATCTAATCTATATTGCCTCAACATCGATAAGTGAAACACGTCATGGATTTGTTGCAGCTTAGAAGGTAATGCCAATCTATATGCCAAAGGCCCTACATGTTTTGTTATCTTGTAGGGACCAATAAACTTGGGATTGAGTTTCCCCTTTTTACCAAATCTGAGTATCTTTTTCTATGGCGACACTTTCAAGAATACCCATTCACTGACTTCATACTCAATATCTCACCATTTTAAATCTATGTATGATTTTTATCGATCTGAGGCAGCTTTCAATCTATCTTTTATAATTTTAACTTTCTCTTCCACATCTCTAATCAAGTTGAATCCCATAATCTTACCTTCCCCCACTTCACTCTAGCAAAGGGGAGCCCTGCACCTTTTAACATACAGTGCCTCATAGGGTGACTATTATTGTAAGTGAATTCAGCCAAAGACAGATACTGATCCCAATTGCCCTTAAACTTTATTGCACAACTATGTAACATATCTTTCAACACCTATATCACTCACTCTGATTGTCCATCCATCTAAGGGTGAAATGTTGTACTATATGTCAATTAAGTACCCAATGCTTCCTGTAGCTTCTTCCAAAATATGAAAGTAAACCTCAGGTCTTAATTTGAAATAATAGCCAATGATACTCCGTGTAGCTATACAATTTCATCAATATAAAGTCGAGCTAGCTTCTCTAAGGAATAATCCTTCCTTACTGAAATAAAGTGAGCTATCTTGGTCAATCAGTCCACTATCACCCATACAGTGCCACATTTACTTCTGGTCAGTGGTAACCCCATTACAAAATCCATAGTGATCTTCTCCTATTTCCATTTTAGTATTGATATCGGGTGCAATAATCTAGAAAGAACTTGGTATTCAACTTTCACTTACTGGCGAATCAAGCACTGAGCTACATATTCAACTACTTCTCACTTCATTTTTGGCCATTAGTAGTGGGGTTTTAAATTGAGGTGCTTCTTAGTGCTTCCCGAATGCATGGAGTATGGAGCTTTATGAGCTTCTTTTATGATCTAGATTCTCAATTCATCCACTTTTAGCCCACACAACCTATTATGATAATATAAGCTCCCATCTACTCCCAATTCAAACCTTGTTGTCTTCCTCTCTTTAACTCTTCTCATGGCCTACCCTATATATTCATCCCTTAACTAGGCCTCCTTTATCTACTGCTTAAAGTTAGTTTTAATCTGTAATTTAGCCAAAAGGGCATCTTCTGCTGTATACTCTACCCTAGCATGCATAAGTTTCAAAGTAGCAATAAGTTTCTTGATTAGGGCATCAGTAACCACATTTGCCTTTCTTGGATGGTAATTAATTAAACAATCATAGTCCTTGATTAGCTCCATCCATCATCATTGCTTGAGGTTTAATTCTTTCTGCATAAGTATACACTTCAAACTCTTGTGGTTAGTGTAGATATATCACCTTTCTCTATATAGGTAGTGTCTCTACACCTTCAATGCAAACACAATGGCAGCCTTTTCTAAGTCGTGTGTGGGGTAATTCTTCTCATAAGGCTTTAATTGCCTGAAGGCATATGCAATCACCCTACCTTTTTGCAATAGAACACAACCATTACTTTATTTAGTTGCCTATAATCGATGTATAGCCAAAGCGACCCGTCTTTCTTTTTCATAAACAATATGGCTGCTCCCCATGGCAACACACTAGGCCTAATGAAGCCTTTATTCGATAATTCCTGCAATTACACCTTTAACTCCTTCAATTCTATAGGTGCCATCTAGTGTGAAGTGGTGGACACTGGGTTTGTGCTAGGATATGCCTCAATCTCAAAATCTAGCTCTCGATGTGGCAGTAATCCTAGTAGTTCATTTGGGAATACATTAGGGAATTCTGATACTTCATTTGGGAATACATTAGGGAATTCTGATACCACATGTATCTTATTAAGGTTGGGTGTTATGGTACTAGTATCCACCACATGAGCTAAGAATGCTTCATATCCCTTCTGAATGAGTCACCTAGTTATAATGGCTGAAATGATATTTGACAAGGAATTTCTTTTACCCATAACTATTACTTCTTGTCCATCTATCCTCCATAGACTTAACATTTTTCTCTCATAGTCAATTACTGCCTTATGTTTTAATAGTCAGTCCATACCCAGTATGACATCAAACTTATGAAAGGGAAGTTCAATCAGGTCTGCTAAAAATGTTTGATCTTAGATTATTAGAGGACAGTGTCTATAAATTGTTTTCACTGTCACACTCTGCCTAATCAGGTTGCTCACTTGAATATCTAAGCCTATGGGCTCCAGTTTTAGTCCCCTATCTCAGGCCTTTGTGGTATAGATATAAGAGTGTGTGGAACCAAGATCAATTAAAGCTAACACAAGCACATCAAATAAGTAAAAAGTGCCAGCAATGATGTTTGGTGCTTTAGCATCTTCCCGGGCATAGATAGTGCCTCGAATCTCATCCTCTAGCTAGTACTCAACTACTCTTGTCTCATTTGCCTCGGTCCTCTGCTAGGTGCTACTATAGCTGATGTTTAAGTCTATGTAGCCTCGGGTTGTGTCTATGGACAAACCCACTGGAAATGGTCCTTAGCTCCATAAGTGAAGCATTCTCCCCTCCTAGTCTACTAGGAGCTTGACCTAACCTTTGAGGTTGAGCCTGCCTCTAAGACTGCTGTCTAGGCTGCCTATGGGACTGCTGTCTAAAATAAAACTCTCTCTACCTCTTGCTTGCTCCTGGGGTTGAGCTAGTCTAACTAGCTACAAATGGTCTTTTTCTTCTAAACTAGCTCCCTCTTTTCTTGTAGCATCTCTTCCATATCGTAGGTTACTACTACCATTGAAGAGAAGTCTCTGATGTTTGTAGTGGCAATCTGTATCCACAACTCAACATTGAGGCCTTTTTCAAATCTCTTACACTTCTCCTCATTAATAGGCTAGAACTCCTCAGCATATCTACTCAAGCGGGTGAAGTCCTCGTATTTTGACACTAATCTTTGCCCCTGCTTCAGGTCTAGGAATTCCTACCTCCTCTTGTCCTTGTAGGACTCTAGAATGTATCTCTTGCAAAACTCCTTTAGAAAGTACAATCAAGTGATCATCGTCACTACCTTTTCCTTTTTGTTATGTCTCACCAGTGGAAGGCTTCTTCTTTGAAAAGGGAGGTGGCATATTTTAGTCTCTCATCCTCGGTACACTCTAATTGTTCCAAAATCTAGAGGGTCCGTTCTAGCCAATACTCAGCCCTCATAACATCATCTTCCCTCATGCCCAGGAAGTTCATAGCTCCTATTTTCTTTACTCTTTTTAAGTATGTCTTTTGCAAGGTAGCTCGTGGTAGTGGTAGAGGTGGTCTTGGAGCTAGTAGAAGTGGTGCAGCAGTATCTCAATAATTCCACAATTTGCTATAGCAAAGCTGGTGAAGCCTGGGCCTGAGGTTATGGTTGAGGTAGATGTTGACATGCAACATCACTTAGCTCAGGTGTGTTTGCACTCATTTTTGGCCTAAGGATAGTGGTAGGGGCATAGCTAGCCACCCCTTTTCCTCGATCTGGAGGTGTCTATTCAGTCATCTTAGATCACTACAGAGAAGTAACCTATCAGCCTCATGCAGCATAGCTTTATCATAAAAGCAGACTCTTAGACCTTGGCACTCATGTATATAATGCTTAGGAATGCCTAAACCCATTTTGATACAACTAAATGTAACACTCCCTGCCATTCCCGAAGGAAATATACAAAGAGTGCTACTTCTTGTAGGTTACCCATCTTTAAATTACCCTAGGGTTCATTCATTTAACACTTATAACTTCTTTCATATTGTTATCCTATTCTAATTGATTGGTGGTTATTAATGCACAATCTTCTAATACTGCCTATTTTAGTCTGATGGAACACCATTTTACGTTTGTTATTAATTTTATAGAAAATTGAGCAGCATAATGGCTACTTAGATGAAAAATTAAAAAATTTCCTGCATAAAAACATTTCTATAACTGTCACTCACATGTTTCACAACTCCTAGACCCTTCTAATCCCCTAAGTCATATCACACAGAGTCCACATCAATCACATAGGGTCTTAGACCCACGGTGAATAAACATATATATATATATATATATATATATATATATATATATATTACAGTAATATTAAAATAAACTACACAGACCTACATAATACATCTATTTAGCTTGGTTAAATAGACATTATTATATGTTTACCCTATACAACATCTAGGACCATGTCTTTTTTTACATCCACATATATATACATAAGTGTCATTAACACAAACTCCTAAAAAGTATAGAAAAGTTACCTAAAAGGCAAACAGCTATACTGCACGTGGTGAGGCTAGACAGCTAATCACTTACACAACCTACGCATCGAAACACCAACACATTGAGTATACACTTAGTGGTGGAATTGATATAATAAATGTAGGTCATGCATGAAAACATATTTGAATGATATGAGATGCATCCTAACATGAGTAATAAAGTAATGGCCTATCATATTAACTCATGATTTACTAGTTAGGTTCTCTCTAGTACAATAACTCATTATGCAAGTAACCCATTCTGACATGTTCTCATAAGTGTTATTACCTAGTCATTATCTCTATATCAACTAACTCAATTTATTATTTAGGTCCATGATAGATAGATGACACTTTAAGACACCGGATAGCGAGATCTACATTGTGTAATGGCCCATATTTTGGGCCTCGGTGGCTGCACCTACCTAGTCTGATAGCAGGGATTAGCTTTATGGAACCTCATAATACTGGACTAGTAGATAGAAGGGATCAGTCCACATACCTCCCAATATCTATAAAAGGGATAGCAAGGATTAGCCTTGTGGGACCTCCCAATATCCCAAATCATCATGTCTAACATAGCACTATTAGATAGTAGGGATTAGCCCTGTGGGACCTTTTAATATCTAGGATCAGTCCAGTAGGTAGTAGGGATCAACCTCGTAGGACCTCCCACTACCCGAGTGTGCAGGGCTTAACATCAAAACCTCAGTGGCTACACCTACCACATCTATTAGACAATAGTGGCCCTAGAGGAACCAAACTGCTTAGCAACTGCTAACTCCCTAGTTAACCAGTCAACCCATCCAGTCGGCATCTAACTAATGGGCCTAAGTACTAATTTATTATTGTTATTTAATTATTAGTCATCGTTTAAGGGGTATAGCATAACTAGAATCTCATAAGTACAATAAGGGTGCACTTATGCGCCTTTCCTGGTTACAGGTCATTTTCTGCAAAAATCACTATTCATATGGTCAATTTTCCTTATGTTCTATTCATTTGGTCACTTCTAATTATCATAATTTCTATGTCACCATTCATGCTCACCATGAATACATTATCTCATCAACCTTTATGCCATTAATCATCATTAGGCCATTAATTCTTCATTATAACCACCATGTTCTCATGCCATTCCATTACACACCAATTTAGGTCATAGCTTATTAAATTCTTATCTATCCCATCTTATTTCTTACACTTATTTTGCTATGCTGATTTTTATGCCAATTACATGTCAATGCCATGCATTTCATTCCATATACATGTATACATGCCATGACATACATATACATATATTTTGGCCAACACAAGTGCACACACTTCCACTTATTTTCTCTCACCCAAATCATGCATAAACCATTATTTTCATGCCATTAACATAATTCTATGATTCATTTACATCAATTCGATGCTAGACCCTATGTTATACCATTTCCATACACCATTACATACATAATTTCATGGAAATTCACAAGGCATGCATTGATTATATCAAGACTACATACCTAGGGTGTGAGAACACCCCTTTTCCACCATTTTAAGGCTTGGTTTGAGCTCCCTCCTCCACTCTCTCTCTTTAACCTAACATACACAATTTTCACTTAGAAAAATTCCCTAAAAATTTTACAAAGCTCCAATTGAAAATCTAAGAACATGGATTTCCTTAGAATCACCTAAGCTACCTAGAATAAAAATAAAAATTAGAAAAACACCACTTGCACTAAGATTGAGCACCATTCACCTCAAGTGAATATCTCTCTTTTTTACCAAGTTTTTGCCAATCTTCCACTTAGATTAGCTTTTAGGGATCATGAAAGGCCAATGGCATATAATTTTTTTGAGAATTAATGGTGTGTGGGAGGAGAGAGAAAGAAAAAAATGGTGGGAGGAGCAAAGGGAATTGGCATCGACTTTTAGGGTTTTAGGAGGAGGATGGTGGGTTTTGTACATGTGACACCCTCACATGTGTAAAGCCTTTTTATATGGGCAAGGTGGATGGCTCGGATTACGACATATGGCAATCTAATAGTCCGTATTCACCTGATTTTTTTTAAACTTAAAAAATTATTTTAATTTTTGTAGACCTCTAAAAATACTCATTTTAGTTTTAAAAATCCTTGATTAGGCTCATTAAGAGGCCCGTAAAATTTCAAGCCCAAGTTCCAAAGACAACTTAGTTACTATTCACACATAAAAATAAGAAATTCCAAATAAATATCATATGATTTCAGAAAATTAAAATTCCTTCTCTAACATGTATATTGGAATTTTTGAGGTTCAGGGTATGGCATTTTCAAGTTTGTCCGGGCACATCTCGGAGCTGTCCCGACATAAACTTATTTTATGTCACCATTCACTAATTCTTGACCCAAAATGATTTATTGGTTCTGCTAAAATTTTAAATTATTTCATTTTGTGCATTTTCTGGCCCGTTAAAGTTTTATGACCAATACACCCCTTTCTGGCCTTACTAAGGTGCCCTGACTCATAAAGAGCACTATTCATGCCTCAGAGGTACTATTCATGAAACTTTGACTTACAGGCATTACATAAGCCCTTTTTTTACTTCGAACATATGAGTGCCAACATGATGTACATCCCATAGTTTATAAAAAGGAATAGTCAAAAATACTAAAAGATGATGTCCTTTGATCTACACTACTGGTGAGGCCTCAAGCTCTATTTGAACTTTTACCTACACATTGCAAAAACAATGATGCACTAAGCATAATGTTAGTGGTGTATTCAAAATAGCATAATTTAACTCATACACATGCAGTCATACATTCATACATACATTTAACATTAACAATTATGGACTACTTATAATACATACAATGTATCATGCTTAAGTGTGCAAGTGAGCATATATAGCATGTTGCATTATTCATTCTCTTACAATTTATCATGTCCATATTCACATTTCACATTGATATATATGTCCAAGTTTTATTAGTTAAGTATTACATATTTACTTTGCCCATATATAGAAGATAAACTCCCAAAATTGGATAATGAGAATTGTTAACCACAAAGGTCTAGCATTGACCAAAAACTTGTAGGCAAAAATACATTAGCTTGTAGGCAAAAATACATTAGCTCGTAGGCCTAAAATAGGTATTGAAGTGCCCTAACAACTGCTAATCTCTTAAGTTGACTAGTGAACCTATCTAAGCTAGGTTGTTTACTTATATGGGTCATCACCAATCTTACATATGTTTCACCTCATTAGAGTTGCTTTTAGATCAATTACAAGTCCTTTGGCCAATAAATGATCAAAGGTGGGGCAACTAAGATCAATATTTATCGTAGTTTTTACTTTATATTATCTAATACTTTCATTCACATACATGGAAACATATCATACACAAATCATTCATGCATTCTCATCATCACATTTTGTCACTTTTATATCTATTTTCGAATATTTCTACTTACCTCATGCTTGTGTGTCAATAATGTCCATTACAGACAGTTTAAGTATTCATTAACCAATATAAGCCATTAGCTACACATGATAAAGATTTTAGTCATGCTCATATTTAACTTTGTTCAAAATTATATTCTTCATCATGTAAAAACATTAAATCCATTTAACATTGTCATTATTCTTAAAAACATCTTCATATCTCATATTATCTTACATAATATGCATGTATTTTCCTTTTAAGCACATGACAAGCATATAGACATCAATTTCCATTCAATTTTCACACATAACATATAAACATCATAAACACATTATACTATGTCAAATTATCCCTATCAACCCATTTAAACCCTTCTAGTGAGAGGAAGTTTTGGCTAAACATTATTTTAGCACTAACTATCGCATATTACCAATTTCTCAAGTTAAGACTTTTTCTTACCACATTTTTATGCAAGATCTTAAACTAATATGTCAATATTAAATCACGTGCTTCTAAGTATATTAAATTTCCATTAACTCTAAACATGCCTCCTCTCATACAAACACACCTCAAAGTGTTCAAACAAACATTTTAAGCATAAAAAATCATAGTTAACATCAAATTACTCATTATCATTAACAAGAACCCTAATCTAAACCCTAAGTATGTTTTGGCTAGCCACTATTTAGTATCAAAACAACACTTCTTCATCATGCTAATTTGTTCAAAATCACATTTATTGCATCATAATGTCATAACATGCAAGTTTACACCATATAATATACATTATACGTCAAACATACATATACATAATAAACACTTATGCTACTTTGAATACATATACTAAAGAGAATCTATTGGACACCAAGAATCCTTCTACACCTTCTCTTTTCCATTTGAAGTGATTTGGTCTCCTTTCACTACACAACATACACCATTTCCATAATTAAACATTCATATAAAATCAAATACACATCTAAAACGAAATCAAACTTTATAGATGTCTTATACATCCTCTATAGACTACTAGAAAAATATCAATCCCAAAAGAAAACACTCTTTCAAAAATTGATTACTATTCACATAAAACTTAACCTAAAAAATCTTCAAATCGGAGCCACCTTTCTTGAAATTAGGTGTGCAAACAATATTTGAAAGGTTAAATCTAGGGGGCATAACTTGTTTTTAGGGGTTGTTTCTAAGAGAGAAGGAATAAAAATGGTGGTACGAAGGGAGGAAGATGGCATCAACCACCATTGGAGGAGAATGAAGAAAAAAAATGAAAATGTTGACTTTTTAAGCTAATTTGACCCTTTTTATACCTATTTTAATGGATGGTCAAAATTTATGGTCAACATGATCTAAGGGTAATCATTTTTCAAGCCATTTTAATCCATATAAATGACTCTTGTAAAGTCCTTTAATATTTCATTAAATCATTTGCATCAAGACTCGAAAGGCTCATAAAAAATGTGTTTTAAAATAAAGAGAATCCAAGTTAATTAAATAATTTTATTCTTATTTGCTTTTGAAAAAAGTACTTGTTGACCTTCAAAAATTCTTATTTCACTACCAATCGACTTTTTGGAATATTTGAGCATCAGGTTGTACCAATCCTAGATTTTTCTAAGCACAAACACAATATTTTATTGTTTAGCTAAAACTAGGTATTATTCATGGGACTGCCAAAAAAACTTTATTGTCATTTTGACCTTTTTAAAAACTTCATTTTAACTTCTAATTTTACCCAAAATTGTATTATGATAATACTTCCATTCGATTGCATCAATGTGACTTAAATCTCAAAAAATAGTATTCATATCTTAGGAAGTATTATTCGTAACACTAGGATTTTTGAGTATTATATTTCTTCCCTTTTTAAAAGAATTTCATCCTCAAAATTACTTGGGTCAAACATATTTGGATACTGCTCTTTCATATGACTTTCACTTTCCCAAGCTGATTCCTTAATGTTGTGATGCCTCCAAAATACTTTTACCAGTGGTACTATCTTATTCAGTAATTCTTTGATTTCTCAAGGTAAGATCTTTATAGGCTCTTCTTCATATGATAAATCCAATTGTATTTCAACTTGCTTAATTGTTAACACATAAGAGGTGTAATAACTCTCACCTGATCTTATAACTGGACTCGAGTAAGGTGCATCACAACTCTCACACTCATTTTTTTAACCCTTACTAGACCATCTTTCTTAATATTCTAAAATTTCATATGTTTACAAGTTAAAAGACTTAAAACTTCCATTTCAAAATTGTGGCAATATAATGGTTGTCTAGGGCACTTTCCAAAAATTTTTAAAACTTGTGAAAAACACTTCTTTCTTATATCATGGCACATCCTTATCTCTCCATGATCCTTATGATCACATCAAGCCATAACATAATGCCACCATCATTCATATCAAAACCAAAATACAGTTATCACTATACATCTTATCATACTATCATAGTCACATTTAAGAGTCCATACATTTCTCATTACATCTATATAATAAACTAAACTACTATATTAGTACATGACAATAACCAACTCTATATACAAATTACATTATATCCATATGGAATCAAAATAAAAACATCAAACTTTATACATGATATTGATTATAGTTACAACATTCTTTATTTCTGCACATTCTATTTCAACATAGCCCATAATTTCTAGCTTTTCATATTTAGAATCCATGCTAATCCTATGTGTCCAAAACCATTGACGTGCTAAGCAAGGTTTACTTAGTAAGATATCTAAATTTATATTATTATACATTATATAGTTGTATAATAAATAATAGAACAATTTCATTTATAGGTTTTAAAGAAAATTAAGGCATTATGACTCATAGATACTTATTATGTTAATGCATCATATAAAACCAAGCAAGCATTACTAGTCTATTTTAAGAACTGAAGTACAATCAATTCTTTCATCAAATAAGAACTCTTTTCAAAACATCTTTCAATATATGTATCATAAAGAAACTAGGCATTAGCTTTAATATAAACATTCTTATTAATACTTGTGGCTAGCCATGTATCATGCTTCAAGATATTATACATATGCGTACAACATACATGGACTACACATATAATATGTATAAACATACATATATCACAAAGTATAATGCCATTTTCAATCTTTACTAGATTCATTTTATTATGCCCATATTAAAAAATACATATCCTATAGATAATAGGGGTGGATGGCCAGTACGACCTCCATAAACCTGAAGGTCTATCTATTAATATGGACTTGAAGGTTAATCATATCATAAGACTCATAGGTCAAACATACAAGAGATTCATAGATCAAACATATTATAAGTCCAAGACTGAGCATGGCCTGTGCCATAGACATATCATATCATGATGGCTTGTACAACCATTTATGAACCTGAAGTTCATCTACCAATGTGGATCCAAAGATAAAAAAATTATTGACCATTGAGTTAGACTAAAAGTGGACCTATAGACAATAAACATGAAAGCACCGTAGTGCCCTAATAGTTACTATAAATATACCCCTAGTTGATCGATCAATTTATCCTTCTATGTTGTACTCATATGGGCTATAACATATTTCTCTTTAGTTTCACATTTTTAAATAAACTTAAGATGGCTTTTAAATATGGTAAGATCAATAAGTGACCATACCCAGTAACTTGATGTTTTCAGTTATTAATTATGGTAATACATATCATATTTATGTAAGGCTACATTTAAATGATCATGCTATATACATATAACCATAACAAGCTCACAATCGTACTATCATCATCACATTTACATCCTATGATCATTAATAAATAGTCGACCATACAAAACCCATTTTATGCTTAATACATATCATTCACAAGTTTGGTTTGCTTATTAAGACTATTCGGCCACTATGCCCATAAGCACAATCATAATTTGATCCTTTGCATTAGACCACATACACTATTGCCCATAAGGTCATCTTTAAGCATAAGGAGACATACACCCTTAATTCATGTACATACCATCGCACATACTTGTATATAACTTGAATCTTATAGCATTGTCATGCTTAATACCCTCATGTCCATTCCACATGTCATATAATAAGTATATGGTCCTTTTCCCTACTTAACACATTTATAGGTTATGATAATAACTAAACAATCTTACATACCTCCTTATTAAAAAAAATTCACTATCATGTACTTCATATGCAATCTTTCATTTCATGTATCTTTTTAAAGTATCTATATCCATTTTTCTACTCATGTTCATGCATTTGTATTATTACACATATGAAATCAAGATTTCATTCAAATACAGTTCATTAGTCTATTCAGCCCAACACTAAATATGCCTCAATATGTGCATCTTTAAATCCTTCATCATAAATCGATAATCATACATATAAGACTTCCTATATCATACATATGTATTATTATGTCTATAATTTAACATACTCAATTATGCTTAACATAGCTCATGCTCATTCGTGATTATACATTCACACGTAAACATACCATACACTTAGCATACACACTTAGAATGATTTGCATATACACACATTATAAACATAACTCCTTTCATTTATATCATTTTGTAATATTCCTCTTATATCATCACTTCATAGTTTCTTAATATCCATAACATAGTAATATAAAACATATATATATACCAATACAACCATGTCACTAATTAGACTATCATATACATTCATGGCTTTCATTCATTATATAAACATTCAATTCTAACTCATTTTCATTATTTATCTTCGACACATTGAATATATTATATGTGTATACATGTAAGCACCATAAGTCAATTTAGTCTTAAATGTCAACTTCCTATTTACATTGACATTTTAAGATCTAACTTCACATGTTCTATGTTCATTCCTTATTAAAATAAATTTCTCACACTCATTATTATGTATGATCTAATTAAATTCTAGGCTATAATAGGCTTTTGGCCATGACAATGTAAAAAGACATACATTTTGTCATCAATTTAATTCATATAACATTGCTTATATATAACACATTTATCTAATATATATATATCCAACACTAAAAACATAAAAATAATCATCTTACAACATGCACATCTACTTGATTATGCATCACTTCATTGTCACACATTATACATGGTTTAGTCATAATCTAATTACACTATCAATTTTATAGCTTAATAGTTTTATATTAGACATGTCTTATCTATAATTTTATATTTCTTATTTGTAGATCATAATTAATTTCTTGCTTAGTATAATAAACATACTAACATACATTTCATGTAATTGCCATCGGACATACGTACATGTCTCAACACTTGATTTATTGTTATACACATAATCACATCCATTCATCACATATATCCTTCACATTATGTACAATATGTAATGTCCATAGCTACACATAATTTTTAAGTGATGCATCTCATGCCATCACTAAATACATTTTTCAACATCATTAGACACCAGCCATATACATTAATTAGCATTAATGCTCATTCCTATACAAACATATATTCATAATCACATACAATTTTGTCTTCTTATAGTTTAAATATTATGTCAACACAAATTATTAATCATAACAATATAAATTTGAACACTTACCTTTGGAAGTTTGAGAAGTCCAAAATCCATAATTCTTTTCTTACTCAACTTTTTCCTCAATTCCTATTGTCCTAAATTAACTTCAGCCACTATTGTCTTTTAAAACCCTCTAATTTTCTCCATTTTTTCCTTGTTTAAAAGCCTCAACAAGTATAAAAGAAACAAATTTTAGTTTAATGTTTCATAAAAACCCATTGTAAATCTTTTTTACTTTCAATACACAAACTTAAATATTTTCTAGCACTCATATCCCAAGTTGTATCACATTTTTGGTTATCCTAACTACTAAATTTGGTGTGATTAAAGAATTAAAAATATAGAATCAAGTTTTAAGTTTATTTTGGTTCAAGGTTTACTTTAATTGGACTTATATATTAAAAGTTATAAGCTAATTACCATGTACTTTTCTCGTAATTCCTCATTCTGGAAATTTTAGATTTCCAATTCCTTGTCATAAAGTTCCTTACAATTTCAAGAACTTTGAAGATAGAATTCGTTCAAGACTTCTAAAATAAAATTTTAGCTCTATAAGTCTAGTTTCATTTGGTTTAAGAATTACATAGTTTAGGTACCTACATTAGAAGTTATGGCCTAATGAATGTAGACTATTCCTAGAGTTTTTAAAATCTTATAGATAGTGCAGATACACCTCCATTGATGGGAATTTTTGGGCAAAAAATATGTTGAATTAGACAAAAATTCCTCATCAAACTTATGTTACTATGTGTTATCTTTCATTTAAAACTTGTTTTGCATCAATCTGACATCTATACGAAAAGTTATGGCTAAAAAACTCTCTAATGTTCCCAAAATAAATAATTAGTTCTAGCCCTTAATCCACATTACACTCACTCTAAGTCAGTTACAACACTCAAATTATTGTTTAATTAAAAGGAGAATAGTAGAAAAATTAGATAGAACCTGATAAGAATGGGGGAGAGTAGTTGTTGACCCATCTCCACTGCACTGAGGTTGTGTTGCCATTAGCGATAGCAGTTGTGTCTAGTGTTAGTGTCCCCCTCCCACTACGGTCTTCCGCTAACTCTTCCTCCCTTATTTTTTTTATTTTTTTTATTGATAGTAGAACTACTGCCATTACCACCAGTGGTGCTCTAGCACCACTGCCGCTGTGGTCACTTGGCATCGCATCTTCACATCCCATTGCGCCTCCTTCTTCACTGCCTTCCGTCTTCTCCTTTCACTTTCTTCTTTTTCTTCTTTGTTTTCCCATTTCTCTTTTCCTTCTTTTTTGTTTTCGTTCTTTTCCTTTTCCTTTTTATTTTATTCTTTATTTTTGTGGCTGCCCTTTTTAAGTATAAGAAATATAAATTTCTTAGCTAAATTACTACTTTAATCCTTCTTTCTTCTTTTAATTCATACGTTGAATTACATAGATTATTCCTTTACCTCTAAAATTTCTCATTTCATATTACATAATTTTGTGTTAAAATATTTAAAATATCTAGACTAAATTTCTTATGTCCTCTAAAATAATACAACATTATATGTCCATTTTTAATATATATGTATATATATATATTCCACCATATAGTTTTCATCTTATTATTTTAATATACTCATCAACTTTATTTTAGAACCATAGTTCACTCATGATGTCTCGAACCTAATCTCTCCATCTTATGAAATTAATATGTTTCGAGTCCCAAAACACTATACACAAATATTTAATTACTAGCTTATAAAATCTCAATGTCAAACCTAGTAAAATACCTAATTTACAATTTAAACTCTCATATATTAACCTTCAATAAAAAAATCTTGATGCCTCATTAAATCTTTCTTTATTCACTCTATTTAATATCCAAACATTGAAAATACTTTTTTAAAAAATAAAATTTATAAACTTAAGATTTTAGGATGTTATAAGAGGGATCTAATTTATACCTTTGAAGCATCGATACATGGAAAATTTCATGGATCTGTTGTAACTTAGGAGGTAAAGCTAGTTTGTAGGCTACATGGACAAATAAACCTTGGACTCAATTTTCCCTTCTTGCCAAATCTTAGAACATTCTTCCATGGAGATACCTTGAAAAACTTTGTCCTTGACTGCATACTTTATATTTTTCCTTTTCGAATTAGTATATGACTTTTGTTTGTCCAATTCAACTTTCAACCTCTTTTTGATAATTTTCACTTTCTCTTTATCATTTTAATCAAATATGACCCCATCAGCCTGTTCTTACTAAACTCACTAAAACATTAAGGAGTTTTTCAATTTTTTCCAAATAAAGCCTCATATAGAGCCATTCCCAAAGTCACTTAATGACTGTTGTTATAGGAAAATTCTACTAAAGAAAGACATCAGTCCCAGCTCCCTTTAAATTCTATGGCATAGCTTCTCAGCATGGCTTCTAGCACCTAACGAACATGTTCTCACTATAAAGCATATAATTAACTTGTGATTTAAAGTCACTCAAGTGCTAATATTACCTGAATGACACTCTTAGATTGGCTATCTATTTATAGATGAAATCTCATACTGAAATTGAGTCGAATGCCTAAGGTTTTGTGCAACTTTTTCCAAAATCTTAATGTAAACCCGGGGTCTTGATTTGATATAATTGATGATAGCACTCCATGCAATCTCACAATATCACAATCTTATCAATATATAATTCTACCAACTTCTCCAAAGAATGATCTATACTTGCTGATATCAAATGGGCACACTTAGTCAACTTGTCTACCACTACTCATATCGAATCACACTTGCTTATGGTCATAGGTAGCCCAACAACAAAATCTATAGTGACTCTATCCCATTTCCATTCTAGTATTACTTTAGGATGAAGTAATCTAAATGGAACTTAATGCTCTGCCTTCACTTGCTAGCAAGTAAGGCATTTGGTCACGTATTCTGCCTCATCTCTCTTTATACCATGCCACTAATAAAAAGTCTTTAAGTCCTAATATATCTTAGTGCTGCTAGGATGTATAGCATATGATACATTATAAGCTTCCTAAAGAATATGCTTTTTCACTTCTTCCACATCTGGTACACATAACTGACCTTGATAATACAAAAATCCATCAATCTTTAGCTCAAATTCTATGGGCCTCCCCTTTTGAATTAAACTTATGATATTTATTAGCTTATCATATTCCTCTTGGGCATCTTTAACCTGTTGCAAAAGACTAGGCCTGACTTGTAACTTAGTTAAAAGTGCTTCATCATCTATGTATTTCATTCTAACATTTATAGCTCTCATAGCTGCCATAAACTTTTTGCTCAAAGCATCTGCTACCACATTAGCTTTCCCTAGATGGTAGTCAGTTTGACAATCATAATCCTTCATTATTTCCATCCATCATCTTTGCCTCAGGTTCAATTCCTTCTATTTAAGATGATAGTTTATACTCTTATGATATGTGTACATATAATACTTCTCTCTATAAAGATAATGTCTTGAAATCTTTAACATGAAGACTATAGCTGCTAACTCCAAATCATGAGTTGGATAATTTTTCTTTTCTAGTTTTAATTGCTTAGATGCATAGGCCACTACTTTGCCATCTTGCATCAGAATACATCCTAAGCCATTCAATAAAACATCACTATAGATAGTAAAATCTTTTCCTGAGATCAATTGTATAAGAATTGGAGCTTTAGTTAACATTGCTTTTAGCGTGTCAAAACTTTTTGTAGCACTTATTATCCTAAATGAATAGAGTATTTTTATGTAGCAATCGTGTCATAGGAGCTGCTATCATGGAAAACCCCTTAACAAAGCATGTGTGATATCCAGCCAAACCTAAGAAACATCTAATCTCTATCGTATTCCTGGGTGGCTTCCATTTTATAACTGCTTTTATCTTACTAGGATCCACTCTATTGCCTTATGCTAATGCTATATGTCCTAAGAAAGACACTTCCTCAAGCTAAAACTCACACTTGCTGAATCTCTCAAAGTCTGTAATACAATTCTGAGGTGTTATTCATGATCTTTTTGCTATTCATGATCTTTTTTACTTTTGGAATATACTAGAATATCATTTATGAAATCAATAAAAAACTAGTCTAGATAGGGTTTGAGGATCCTATTCATCATATCCATAAAGTTTGCTGGGGCATTAGTAATCCTAAATGGGATTTCCAAAAACTCATAGTGCCCTTATATAGTTTTAAAAGCTATCTTTACAACATCTGCTTCTTAAACTCTCAACTAATAATACCCTAATCTTAATTCAATCTTAGAGAAAACTCCCACTCTCTTGAGCCAATCAAATAGATAATCAATTTATGGCAACAAATGCTTATTTTTCAGTGTCACTTTATTTAATTGTCAATAATCCACATATAATCTTAAGTACTCATTTGTCTTCTCCACAATTGAAATTAGTGCTCCCCATGGTGATACACTCGATCTTATGAAACCTTTATCAAGCAATTATTATAGCTAGACCTTTACCAAGCATATAGGTGTCGTTCTAGTGGTAAAACTCTAAACTTATAAAAAACACATCTATAAACTTTATCACTACTGGTATCTGATTGGCATTTGGTCTAGTATCAACCATATAGGCCAAATAGGTCTGACAACCTTTCCTTACCATCCATCTAGCTACAACAACAGACACCACATTAGACATGAAGTTTGATCTCTCACCTATGGCCATGACTTCTAATCCATCACATGTTCAAAGAGAAATCCTCTTCTATTTACAATATACCATCACATAGTGCTTGGACAACTAGTCCATGCCTAAGATCAAATCGAATTTATTAAAGGGCAACTCATTGAGATATGTAAAAAATACATTTCCTTGTACAAAGGATATTCCTTATAGACTTTGTTAACTACCACATGCTAACCTATGGGATTGCTAATCATAATGTCTATATCAAGCTATTTTGACTCTAACCCTTTATCTTGTGTCTGTGCAATGCATATGTATGAATAAGTAGAACCTAAGTCAATCAAATATAAAATTAAAAGATTAAAGAGGTAAAATATACCTATAATCACATATGAAGAATTACCATATTCTCTTGCTTTGATGGCATATTGACATGTAGGTACTCTGGATTATACCCTTTTTACTATCTCTGATTTAGATCTCTGATCACCTACTAATTTCGCTATCTGTCTCCCTTGTCTCCTCTCTGACTTCTGGCAATAGTTGGTGAGAAAGCCTAAAACTGTATAGATGTAATAGGTCTCACTGGGTAATCCTTTTGATAGTTGTCTTTAGAAACACATCCATATCAAGCTCTAGGAATGGTCATCTAACAAACTCCCCTATACTTCTTATTGCAATGCTGACATTTCCCACTAATATTCTACTAGCCATAGAGATCGGTGTACTGGCTATTTGAGCCCCTTGTTCTGACTTTTGTGTCTAACCTTACCTTTATTACTACCTTTTCTTTGGCTTATTATACTTGTACTTCTTCTTAGTAAGAGGAGTTAAATTAGCTTGCCCCTAACCATGAGGTCTCTTTTTCTTAATATCCATAATTGTACATGCTACTGCTACAAAGGCTATAAAATCCTTAAGGTTCATAGGAGCCATTTGAAGTTTAATCTTATAGTTAAGGTCTTTCTTAAACCTCTTACACCTCTGCACCTTATCGGTGACCATTTCTTTGGCATAATGACTTAACTTGGCAAACTCCTTCTCATATTTTGATATAAAGTAAGGTCTCTTCTTGAGGTCTACAAACTCTTGCCTTTTTTTTTATCAAGATAATCTTCTATGATGTATTTCTTCTTAAACTCTTATAAAAAGAACTCCTAAGTTACTTTCTCAGCTGGTATATGCTTTATCAATGCATCTTACCATCTGAATACCTTTTTTTGTAGTAATGATGTTGTAGTGGCCCACTTTTAGTGCCTAGGTAGCTGCACCTACCTCGCCTAATAGTAGGGACCCATCCGTAGACCACTCCCAATATTGGACTAACAGATAGCAGGGACCTATCCATAGACCACTCCTAATATCTGCGAATCATAGCAATCAGTAGCACAAAGGTAGATAACAAGGACCCATCTGTAGACCACTCCTAGTATCCATATATACATCAATAATCATACAGGGTACATCATATAATCTTGGTGGCTGCACCTGCCATAACCAACATAGGGTAGTGGGCCCTAGAAGGATCGACTACTTAGTAGCTGCTCTATCCCCTAGTTAACCGATCAACCTATCCAGTAGGTGTCTAACTAATGGGCTATTAATTATTTTAGACCATATTCATTATTAATTTATCCTTAAGTTACATTTCTAGACCTAATTCACACAATTAATTATGACTTTGCCATTATCGCAAAATTCACTATTTATTTGGCCAGTTTCCACAATTGACACTATTCATTTAGTCATTTTCTCATTTTATGCCTTTCATTTCTCATATTATTCGAGCCTCAATTCCAAGGTTTCTCAACACCAATATTCTTACGCTAAGTCCCCATTATAACATATACTAATTTGTCAAGTTTCTAATCACTTATTCACATTTAATTAAAGTATATTTTTAAGCCACCCAATAAGCCATTTTTTTGGTCATTTTGCATGCACTTTCTAACTCTAATCTACACCTC
>CANXYI010956293.1:0-11147 GCA_948208565.1 Hura crepitans | reverse complement strand
GGAATTCTTCTTAGAATGGTTTTGAAAGAAGTATATCACTAAATAGTACTTAGATAACAGAAGATAAGAGTTTGTATATCTGAAACAAGGTCAAAGATTTATACTAGAATATGAGAAGGATTTCACTATGTTGAGCCAGTGTGCCAAAGATATGGTACAAACAAAAATTAGTAGATGTAAATGATTTAAGAAGGGGCTTAATGTAGAGATTAAGATACAAATAGCTTCGATAAAGATCAAAGATTTTTCTACTTTAGTGGCAGCTTGTCACACGATGGAGGAACGTCAAAAGGAAAGGCATGCACTCTACTAGAGAAAGAGATCTTTTGGTTATGGAGCAGGCAGTACAACCCTGTACTTTGAGAAGAAGTTAAAGGGTGATCAGATAGGTGCACAACAATAGTCTTAGAGATAAGGCTAATCACAAAAAGCAAGCCAAGGGAATAAGAACAAAGCCAAATAACAATCTCAAGGTGTTGTGCTCTAGTTTTTACAGCTAGGAGTAATGTAGTACCTTACTGTCAGACATGCCATAAAAGACACAAAAGAGAGTGTTGGAAGTCCAAGCTTAGAGTTTGTTTTAGGTGTCGCTCAGTAGGCTATTTTCTTAGAGATTGTCTAAAGAAGCTTGATAATGGGCAAGGATCTGCATATGTTTTTAGCTAAGGTCTGAAAAGAGATATATGATAGAGGATAGATACTACTCAGAGGGCTAGATCAGAGAGCCAAGTAGAGCCTAGAGCACCTACCAGGTAGTATGCTATTAGAGCTAGAGAGGAGACAAATTGGCCTAGAGTGATAAGAGGTACCTTTCTTCTCTTTAATTCTCTTATATTAGCATTGATATATCCAAGGTTTATACACTCTTATATATGCTATATGTGCACAAAATTAGGGGTCAGCATTAGAACTTCTTGACATAAAGATTATGGTTAGCAACCCTATCGGTCAGCATGTTATAATAAACAAAGTTTACAAAGAGTGTCCCTTGATGGTGCAAGGACAAAAGTTTTTTTTGGCAAACCTCATTAAGCTACCTTTTGATGAGTTCAACTTGATCTTAGGCATGGTTTGGTTATCCAAGTAACAGGCAATTATGGATTGTAGGCAAAAGTAGATATCTCTTAAGGTTGATGATGGAATAGAGATTATAGTTGTTGGTGAGAGGATATAATTTTTATCCAATGTTAAATCAGCTGTTACAACTAGGAGGACATTGAGAAAAAGTTGTCAGGCCTTCTTGGCACATGTGTATGATACCAAAAAAGAAGAACTAGATGTGAGCCTTATACCCATGGTGTCAGAGTATATAGATGTTTTTCCTGAAGAGTTGCTCAATTTGCTTCTAGAATAGGAACTTAAGTTTGTTATAGAGGTTTTATATGGCACTGCACCATTATCTATAACTTTATATAGAATGGCTCCTGTAGAGTTAAAAGAGTTTAAGACCCAGTTGAAAGTGTTGCGTGACACAGGTTTCTTAAGGCCTAGTGTGTTGCCATAGAGAGCACTTGTATTATTTATAAAGAAGAAGGATAGTTCCTTATGGTTATGCATTGACTATAGATAGCTAAATAAAGTAACTATCAAGAATAAGTATCTGTTGCCTCGTATAGATGATTTGTTTGATCAACTTAAAGGAATTGGTGTTTTCTCCAAGATCGACTTAAGGTTAAGATATTAGTAGTTAAAGGTTAAAGAGGTAGATATGGCTAAATTTGCTTTTTGAATAAGGTATGGCCGTTATGAGTTTTTGATAATGCCATTTGGGCTTATAAAAGTTCTAGTGGCTTTCATGAACTTGATGAACTAAGTCTACCGACCTTACTTAGATCAATTTGTTCTGGTCTTCATTGACAACATTTTGGTATCCTTAAAAAGTAGAGAAGATTATGAACGACATCTCAAGATTATCTTGCACACTTTAAGGGATGAAAAGCTCTATGCCAAACTCAGCAAGTGCGAGTTTTGCCTAGGTGAGGTGTCCTCGTAGGACACATGGCCTCTATAGAAAGTATCAGAGAGGATTGGAGTAAGATTAAAGTAATTATGGAGTGGAATCCACCTAGAGCATAATCGAGATTAGAAGTTTTATAGGTTTGGCTGGGTATTATAGACATTTATTAAGGGGTTTTCCATTATTATAGCACCAATAATACATTTATTGAGGAAGAATATTAAGTTTGTTAGGGATGATAAGTGTTAAGAGAGCTTCAACAAGTTAAAAGCCATATTGACGAAAGTTCCTATTCTCATATAGCCAATATCTAGGAAATATTTCACCATTTATAGTGATGTATCCTTAAATGGTTTGGGGTGTGTTCTGATGTAAAGGGGGCAAAGTTGTTACTTATGCTTCGAGATAGCTGAAGTTTTATAAGAAGAATTATCCTATGCATGATTTAGAGCTTGCTGTGATTGTTTTTTCTTTATCGATTTAAAGACACTATCTCTATGGATAGAAGTGTTATATTTATATAAATCACAAGAGCTTAAAGCATATTCCTTCATAGAAAGAGCTGAACTTGATATAGAGAAGATAGATGGAATTGATTAAGGATTATGATTGCCTTATTAATTATCATCCTTGGAAAGTTAATGTAATAGTTAATACTCTGAGTAGAAAGTTTATGACAGCAATAAGGGCTATGAATGTCAAGTTAAAGCTTATGGATAATGGTGCTCTTTTAGTTGAGTTACAAGTGAAGCCCAATTTGTTACAGTAAGTGAAGGGCTCATAGATCATAGGCTTGTGAGTGTTATGAGTTCAATCTAAGAGGGGAAGCTTTCTAAGTATGAGATCAAGGGTGATGGTTATTTATACTACCAAGATAGGATATATGTCTTAGATGTGGAAGAGCTGAGGAAATAAATTTTGCAAGAAACTTATAGTGCTTCATATGTTATGCATCCTAGTAGCACCAAGATGTATCAAGATTTAAGATTTCCTATTAGTGGCTAGGTATAAAGAGAGAATTGTTAGAGTTTATGATCGAATGCCTTACTCGTCAGCAAGTAAAGGCTGAGCATCAAGTTTTATCTAGATTACTTCACCTTATAGAAATTTTTGACTGGAAATAGAATATAGATGCCATGAATTTTGTAGTTGAATTACTTATGACAAGAAATAGATGTGATTCGATTTGGGTTATGGTAAATTGATTGACAAAGACTATGTATTTCATACTAGTTAGGGTGGACTACTCTTTGGCAAAGCTCGTTGAGTTATATATTGATGAGATCGTTAGATTACATGTAGTGCCATCTTCCATTATATCAGATTGAGACCTGAGGTTTACATTGAGGTTTTTGAAGAAGCTTCATAATACCTTAGGCACTCAATTAAGTTTTAGTATGGCATTTGAACCTCAGACTAATGATCAATTGGAAAGAGTCATTTAGGTAACTTTTGATACTCGAGTGATTTTGATGCTAAGTTATGTATGATATTCATGTTAGATCATGTTTGATAGGTGTTTAAGGATATGTTGAGAAGCTATGCTATCAGATTTAAGGGAAGTTGGGATTACTACCTTTCCTTGGTAGAATTCACTTACAATAATAGTCATCAAGCCAGTTTGGGAATAGGTCCTTATAAAGCATTGTCTAGAAGGACATGTAACACTCACTTATACTAGAATGAGTTAAGTGAGACTATGTTTATGGGGGCCAGATTTGATTAATGATGTAGAAGAAAAGGTGAAGATTATTAAGGATATATTGAGGGTAACCTTAAATAGACAGAAGTCTTATACAAATTTGAAAAGAAGAGATGTGTAACATGAAGTGGAAGATAAAGTTTTTCTCAAAGTTTCACCTTAGAAAAAAGTTATACAGTTTAACAAGAAAGACAAGTTAAGCTTGAGGTCTATTAGATCATATAAGTGATTGAATGTGTGGATTGATTTTTTAAATTCAATAGATATATGATGTCTTTCATGTATCTATGCCTTAGAGGTATAGATCAGATCCTTCGCATGTTTTATTAGCTAAAAAGTTGAGATAGACCAAATTTATCTTATGAGGAAGAGCCAGTGAAGATATTGGCAAGAGAAGTTAAAGAACTATGGAATAAGTCACTACCCCTAATAAAAGTGCTCTAGAGATATCATGGCATGGAATAAGCCACCTGGGAAAGTGAAGCTCAAATAAGAGAGTAGTACCCTTAATTATTTGAACCATTTAATTTTGAGGATGAAATTTGTTTCAAGAGGGGAAGAAATATAGTGCTAAAAAATCTTGAGGTTATGAATAATACTTCCTGGGACATGAATAATGTTCTCGACACCTAGGGTGCACTGAGGTGACCAGATGGAAGTATTAATTATAATAAAATTTTGGGCAAAGTTTGAAATGAAAATGAAGTCATTAGGGTGGTTAAACACGAAAGTAAGTTTTTTATGGCAATGTCACATAAATAGTGACCTAGTTATAATTGAATTGTAAAAATAATTCGTTTTTGCTCAAATTGACTTGGGATTGATGCAACCTGATACTCAAATATTCCAACTAGTCCATTGGCATTGGAATTTGAATTTTTTGATATCAAAAAGTAATTTTTTAAAAATAGGGTAAAGATAAAAGTTACATTTTTAATCAAATTTTATTGGTTTTTGAGTATGTGTTAAAAAAGGTTTTGGGGTTTGAGTTATATGATTTTTGGGGATTTATTTGGATGTTACATGAGGTGAAATAAGGTTGAAAAAAAGGAAAGAAAATATAGAAATTAGAAGGCCATTGGATCAAAGAGGGAGAATATGGGTCGTTGATTTTAGAGACATATAAAAAGGTCAAAGAAGACTCAAAATTTAGTTGATAAGTGAATAGTCTCCCCTCTTCTTCCTTTTGGAGTTGATGACTTCTCATAATATTTTTCTTCTTCTTCCTTCAGTCTCTTCCCTTAAATGACCAATCAACCCTTAATTCTATACCTCTAAACACTATTTAAACCAAGAAACTCAAGTTTGATTGAAGGATTTTCATGGTGGAAGTATGGAGTGAATAGTGACACATTTTTTATCGGGTAAGATTTTTTAGAGTTTTATATTTTTTTAACATTCTTAGGATGCCCAAGAACATATTTCTTAAGTTAATTTGATTTTTGATATGTATACAAATTTACACAGATTTTTATGTAATGAGCATGTTTATAGTTGTAGAGCAAAGTGAGAAAGGCAAGGGCAAAAGCAAGAACAAGGCCTAAATAAGTTTATTTGGTGTATTTTGAACTCAAATTAAGTGTAATCAAAGTAATTTATAATGTGTGTGCATGTGCCCCAATGAAAAAGTGTGTGTAATAATGTATGAAAATATGATAATAGCATATAATGATGTTGAATGCTTATGAATTGTGTTATGTGATCTTATGTACATGCTTTTATACCTTTGGAGTGTTTAAATGATGTTGGATATACATATAAAGATGATGGCTGAATGGACCAAAGTGTATGTGTGTGTGTGTTGTGAATTATGTATATACGTAAGGTTGAATGGTTATAGATGGTAATATGTGACCATGTGAGCATTGTATGATGTGTTGAGATCATCACATGAATGATAAAATTGTGTTAATACATGATGGCCGAATGATGCTTGGAGGTTGTCACGTGATTGTGGTGACTGCTTAGGTGATGTTGGTTGAATATAAGCTTATGTTAAGGTAAATTGCCTAATGAGTGGTAATTATGTACAAATTTATGTGAGATACTAAAAATGGCTATGTTAATATATAATGCATGTTGAGGCCAAATGGTTCTTTATGCATGTTTGATGTAGTTTGAGGCTAATTATGTCATAATTATATACATTTGCAATGAGTTAATGAGGTTAAGCATTGTGACAATGATGTATGTTTATTGAGCTAAAATGGCCAAAACTTATAAGGCATGTTATGATATGATTATAGTTATGAGCACATCACCTAAATGTGTATGTTACTTATGACATGATATGAGGGCCTAGATCATATTTATAATTTTAAAGTGTATGTGTTCATGTTACGGAACATGTTCATATGATGCTTATGTTATCATGTTGAGGATATGTGGTAAGGTATGTTAAAGTTCATATGATGAAATATGATAACAATCTAAGACCTAATATTTTCCCCCGTTTGGTTATTCATTGGCCAAACCCTCTTTAAAATCTATTTTAAGCTATTTTAATACGGTAAAACCAAAATAAATTTGGTGATTAAACTATACAAGTAAACAACCTAGATTGGATAGGTTAATTAATCAACTAGGGGTTTAGTAGCTACTAGGGTACTTTTGTTCTTGATTTTGTGACCTATTGATTTTTGTGACTTACAAATCCTATCTTGATTTTTATGACCTACAGGTCCTATGATGATGTTACTGGGCCTATATGGTCCTAATGACCTTTAAGTCCATATTGTTGGGCTTTTACGGTCTTGATGACCTCGGATCCTTGTTACTTTATGGTTTGATAGCCTTAGTGGCCCAGATGTCCTTGTTATCCAATATAGCTTATGTGTTTCCTTAAATATGGGCATAATATATGGTTAATGTTAAAGCTTAAGACATAAAGCTAATAATTGTAAATTTGAGATTTATTGCTTAATGATATGTTCTTGATAATATATATGCTTTATGATGGTTAAGACATACACATGCAACCTACTTTTAAGATTACATCTTATGTACATCATAAATATGCATTTTATGTTACTTATATGCATGTATGATTGTGGAAGTTTGCACATAACTTATCTTGATTATACCACTAAGCATTTGCTGAATGCATCATGTTTATTTGCGATGTGTAGGTTAAAGGACTAAATTTGGGTCAAAGCCTCAATATCCAAAAAAGATTAAGAGAAGCATTCTTTTGGTTATTTTATTTCTTTTATGTAATTATGGGATATATGCCATATAAAGGTACTCTTGTATAGTCATGAGGGATTAGGCCTAATATGGGAAGTAGTTGATTTGTAACTCTTTAAAAGTGATTTGTAAACTTATTAAGTATGTATAAATGTTTTATATACTTGTATGATATCTCTTCTTATAATATGCTCAATGGATGTTTGAGATTTGAGTTAGATGGTCAGATGGACTAAGATGATGTTGAGAAATATTAGAAGTGTTTTTTTTATACAGGTTACTATTCATATTGGGAATAGTCTCCCGGTTCAACCATTATGTTATTGAATTTTTGACACGAGGATTTTCTAATTTTAGTTTCATAAAATAATAGGTTTTTGATAATCCATATTTTGATAACTTTTAGTGTTTTAATAAAGTGAATTTAAACTAAATCTTTTGAATGTTAAGGCTATGTTAGTTTGGATGATGCTTTGTGTGTCACTCTTTATTCGGGTCCACTGACTAGATCGAGCAAGGGTCACCACTGATCATGAAGGTAGTGCCTCGGAAGAAGGTGCTTTAATTTAGATGGAAATATAGGACACCATGAGACATCAATACCCTTAATTATTTGATCTAGGTAATTTTAAGGACAAAATTACTTAAGAGGGGAAGGTTTTAATGCACCACATATATGGCCTAGTAGAGATGTTAAAATTATTTATGTGTGTACATGCATGAGAAATGATAAAAATAATTTTTGGGATATTTAAAATAAATAATGCTTTCATAAAAAAATTAAAAATTGAATTTTTGAGGATTTAATTGCATAAAAAGGGTTTTTATGCAGATTGTAAGTGCAAAATGGGTTATGAGCCTATGTAGATCATTAGATTGGATTTAAGTGGATAAATCCTAGTCGTTGGTTCATAAGGGTATAAATATCCCTTTTTGAATATAAACAATAGTAAAGTGAAAACTGTTTAACGTATTTTTCTTTTGCCATTTTCTCTTCCAAGTTACAGAAAATGGTTTTTAACATTTTAGAAGGTAATATGATTTCTTAACTTTTATGTTTTTGTTTTTTGCTTCATTTTCTCCTCTGGATAGGGTTTCATGTGTATGTGTGTGTTGTGTTCTTAAGTTTCATGGTGAAAGAAGAAGGAGAAGAGATGTAAAGATGTGGAAATCAAGTAGGTAAGTAGTGATTAAAGCATAGAAGCACAAAGAAATGATTTCATTTGCATTTAAATAGTATCTGCATATTCAATTTTGAGTTTCTTTTACTTTAATTTGGCATTTTAGGTTTTTGCTGCAATTATGCATAATTTGGTGTAATTTAATGTTATTGATGTAAATTTGTTTATACAATGTGTTTAAATGTGTTAGAATTAATTTAATGTGATTTACTATTTCTAAGCCTCATAGTTGTGACCCATAAGGGTCTCATGGCCATTAGCCTATCGAGATATAAGCTATATGAGGCCTTTCTGAGGGACCTGACATTTATGAGACCTCTCCAGGTAGCCTTAAGTGTGTTTTAGTCCTTTTTGCTCTACTAAACTTTATGTTTTAATACCCCTTTTTGATTCAAACATTTTTGGCATATTTTAGTGGATTTATGTGGCATGAATTTGGATAATAGTGAGCGTTAATCCATAAGCATGTAATAATAATTATGTGGGAGACCATATGATGTGTGAAATGTAAACTATAAGCAATAATGAATTATGTAAGGTGATGGCATGATAAATCTATTTATGGAATTGTGAATTTGAGAGTTACGTGAAATATGAGTTATGAATTACATAAATTAAATGGACTTTGAACTATGTATGGAATGTTATAAAATACCATGTAATGTGGCATATGAACTAAGCGGGCAAACTATGAGATTTTGTTTATACTATGTTATTAGATATGTGAGGGTTGGCTTTGGTTCTAATTATGCAATATAAATTAAATACTAGAAATCTTAGTATGAGTATGATTAATATGATATTAAATTTTATGATATGTGAAATTGATGTGAGGCATGTGTAAAATTTGAGCAATTTTTTGATGTTAGGTGTATAGTACATGCATATATGATAAATTGATTATGAGAACATAAGCATGACTATGTGATGATACAACTAATAGCAAATGTGATGAGATAATGAGAATGTGACTATGATGTATGATAATGTGATATAAATGTGACACTGAGTATCATATGTTAACTCAACTTGAATTTATGAATAAATATATGGTAAGTGAATAAAAAGACTGAGCAAGAATAAGTAATGAGATATGTGATGAGACTCTAATGAGTAATGAGAAAGTAATTGGGATACCTAATAATAAGATATGAGAATGTGGAATTAAGTAGCACATATTCAGAAGAGTTGAGCCTTTGATCATACCATGTGAAATTGAAAATAAAAACAATGTGTTATGATGAAACATGTTAAGAAAAAATGTGTATTATGTGATGGATTTACTAGGAATCATGTGACACCTGTAAATCGAGGTTTCATGAATAGTAGCTTAGAGGCTTAAATAGGGTTTTTGGGAAGTCAGGATACTTTTGTAAGGCCAAAAAGGTGGTGTGCTAGTCATAAAACTTTGATAGGCCAGAAAATAAAGAAAATGTAATAATTTAAAAATTTTATAGAACTAATAATTCATTTCAGGCAGTAAACTAGTGAATAGTGACCTTAAATGAGTAAATGCTGGGACAACTCTAGAATGTGCATGAATGGACTTAAAAATATCATTTCCTGAAGGTCAAAAATTTCACTGAGTCCATTGGTGAAGGAATTTAATTTTCTAGGATCGTTTGATATTTTTTTGAAATTTCTTTTTATAGCGAGTAAATATTACGCTTACCTGCCATTGGAATTTAGACCTAAAATTTTATGAGCCATTCATAATTAAGGATTTTTGGAACAAAAGCAATTATTTTTAAAAGTACAGATGAATTTTTAAAATTATTAGAAGTTTAAGACAAAACTGGGGTTATTCAAATCGTTAGATTGCCATGTGTCATGATCTAACTATGCCATAATGTATGATTTATGTTATAATGATGATAGATATGTCATTTAGATGAGCAACACATGTGTATATGCATGGTATATATGTGTCCGAATGCATGACATGTACGACATGGCATGTGCATGCCTGTATGGTACATGACAGTTATGGAAAATGATAAGAAATATGAATGAATATGTGTACACCAAAAAAATGAGAAATAGATATATGACTATGGATATGTAAGGAAATGTTGTTATATGGAAAAATATGGAAGAAATGCTATAATTGAGAATGGTACATAACATGATAAGTGAAAGGCATATATTGGCATGTAAATTGATATGGCATTTCTTAGATATATATATATATATATATATATGTGTGTGTGTGTGTGTGTGTGTGTGTGTGTGTGTGTGTACACAATGGAAGGATTATATTGATTATGAAAATATTCCAGGTGGATGGATTATGGATTATGATGATGATGATTTGGCATAGCCATTGATGAGTTTATGGTATATGAGATCGGAGGAAAATGACCATATGGATAGTGCAAATGACTATATGAATAGTAATAGTGACCAAATGAATAATGTCATTTCCATAAAGTGACCTGTAACTGTGAAATGAACTGAGTATGAGAAAATGACTTGAAATTGTATGATATGAACATGAATATTAAGTAGATAAGATGATTTATAGCTGAATAAATAATAAATAGAGTTAGCCCATTAGTTAGATACCCACTAGATGGGTTGATCGATCAATTAGGGATTAGCAGTTGCTAGAGATATTATGCCTTCGGGGCTAATGTTTGGATGATTATGATGGCGGGTGAAGCTGCTGAGGTCTTGACATGGGCTATTGCACTATATGGGTGCACCTATGGGGGTCTCGATATGGGCTATTGCATTAGCTAGGTGCAGCTATCGAGGTCTTGATATAAGCCACTACACTGTATAGGTGCAGCCACGGGGTCTAGGATGTGGGTTACTACACTAGGTAGGTGCAACTATTGAGGTCTTGAGATAGACCACTACACTATATGGGTGTAGCCATGATGGTTTCGAGATGGAGCCACTGCACTAGGTAGGTACAACCACTAAGGTCCAAAATATAAGCCACTGCACAGTCTAAATTTTCCTCTTTTTTTTCTAGTTTCTTTAAGTGTCGTCTATCTAGTATGGGCTAGAATATGAAAGTGAGCAATATAGTTGATAACAAGAATAACTTAATATTACTCACTACAATAACTATTATTGGATGAAAACCTAGAATTTAATAAGGACAAGACACTAG
>CANXYI010956270.1:0-14011 GCA_948208565.1 Hura crepitans | reverse complement strand
TAATAGCTTGGAAGCTACTAGAGTTGATAATTATAAGTAAAATCAGTGACATATCAATAAGGCCTTTTATTTAAATTTTTAATTTCTATTAGATTCTGATGTTTTCTGGCCTAAGGCCCTGTGTTGAGTTAAATGTCTGTGGTTTTTATAAAGATGATAATGGAGGACTAGAAGGGTCCAGAGGGTGACATGAGAAGAAATTAAGGTTATTAAATGTGTTTTTAACATGTCAAAAATTTTAGAATGTCACCTAGATAATCGTTATGCTACCCAAATTTTTGTAGAATTTATAATAAATTATCAAATTGATTTTAAGGTTGAATATACCCTGAACAGTGATGTCTAAGTGATAGACAGAGAATCTAGGCAACATCTATCTAGATAATAAATAATATGTAAGTGTTAAATGAATATGGGTCTAGAGCAATTTCAAGATGGGTGACCTAGTGAAAAGTGCATCGCCTATCGGGTTTCTTTAGGAATCTGGTATAGGGTGTCACATTTTGAGCCTGTTAAACTTGGAATTTTTTTTCTTTTTTTAATAAAGAAATTTTAGAACATTCAACATTTAGAATGATTCCTATAGGATTTTTGGCTTTGAAAAACATAGAGTTTTAGACAACATTTTCAAATTTTTTACCTTTTAAGAAGATGAGAAAGTCAATAAAAAGTGATGGCTTTTCTCAAGAATTCCTAGTTGCCCATTACCTATTTTATTTTTTTGTTCCTTTATTCTAATTCTTTTATCAATTTTGAGACTTCGCATGCCTTATTAGGATAGACCAAGTTTTTGAGCCTTGAAAATTATGGGCCACTTCTTAAAGAGGCTTGCTTGCAATATATATATATGGAATAAGGTGACATTTTTACCTTTTCTATTTGTTTATTTATTTATGTATTTTTTTGTATTTAATTTTTCATTTATTATATATTTTTTATTTTTATTTCTCTTAACTCATATTTGAATGTACCATTTTGTGTAATGATTGTAATGATAGAGAAAAAAATACTCATGGATAGGTGAACCAAGGCAATGTATTACTAAACATAAATTATTATTCCAAAATAATAATGAAAGAAATCTTTCAACATTAATTGTCAAAATCATCCTAATCACATTAGAGCCCATGATATGCTCAGTCTTAGATTCGTTGTTAATAGATAGAGCCCTTATTATATAATAGAAAACTTTGTTCTTAAGGAGGAAGACTAAAAGTTCAAGAGAATCCCTTGCTTTAAGAGCATCTACAATACCTTATATCCTTTAATTTAGGCCATCTTCTTGTTTGGGCATTATACTAGCATTTTTAAGATAACTATTAATGGGCTTGGTTCTATTGTCATTCCTCACGCTTGTGTCCACATTAGTTTTTGCTTTGGCAATCTCTTATCTTATCATGGCTCGGATTCCTTCTATTTTAAAAGCCGCTACCTTTTTGACAATTACTTTCATACTCTATAAGTCCTTGTCAATTAGTGCCATTTTTTGTGAATAAGATCTCTCTGGCTATTGGGGTTTAATTTTTCCCTTGGGGAGTTTGAGTAAAGGATGATCTATAGTAGATGTACATATAAATAGTTAATATGATGCATGACTCCTATTTCTACATCATATGTGTTTAGGATGCATGATCCAAATAGTATGATACATGGATAAATTTCATAAATATGCCTAAGTGTGTGTGCTATTTATGCCTAATCAATGAAGAGGCTTTTGTTATATACATTACTTATTCATAAATAGTATGTAAAGGGTTAGTATGACGCATGATGTGCCTTAAACCTAGGTAATGTACATCTAATGACACATGATGCATAACTTTTACAAGATACATGTTTACAATACTATATGATGCATATTATACATGTGTAAAATATTACCACATAGATAAAAAGTAACAAATAAGAATGATGCATGTCTATAAGTAATTGATAAGTAAGATGGTGACATGTATGCTATTGATGTATGTATATTTATGAGGTGTAGGTATGTGTATGATTGACCTCTATAATGTTTCCTAGATATAAATATATGAGCATGATAAAAGGGTGATGCATGAAATTCCTTAAGATATAAACTATTTCTATTTCTAATGTTGTTTATTGTGTATTAATGTTTATGGTTTGATGTATGTGTGAACGTATAAGAATCTATTAGTGTGTGACACATGTTTATACATGCATACATGGTATACGTAATATAGCACATGATTCAAGGTATAAGAATACATTAGGTATATGCTATATGTGTGCATAAAAAGTTAAGATGTTAGCCTATAACATTTACTATATATGTACCTTAACCTCTACACGAGGCAACTATACATGGATAAGAATGATAGTTGTTTACAATTTTTACATGATGTGAGTGTACTATGTTATAAATGTGTACATGAAAATAAGAAAGATACATGTTAGTGAATAAAAAGAGAGACAAAACCAATAAGCTTTCTAACCTTATCACTCTTACAAATGCATTTTGTACCTTTTTTTAGTTGGGCTTACCTATACGGCATTAGGGGTCATGATAGGTTTAAATAATGAATGGTGGAAAGCTAACCACTATTGCACTCATATTTAAAATGCATGCTTAAAATTTAGCCCATATATGTTATATATATTTAATCAAACTTGAATACGATGTTTAGCCTTTCCTAGTTATAAAAGGCCTACCAGGTTCATTAGCATTTCGAGCTTATTAGATATATTTCACAAATATAGGCCCACATAGCACACAATGCAAATTTCAAGGAAGCCTAATGGAAGTTTATTATTGGTCATTACATAGGCTTTGGTTAGGTCACACAAGTCGTGGCCATCTAAGCATGGTCCCTCCATAATAGATCTATGAGCATATGATTGATTGATTTATGATTTGATATACCTTAACAATACATGGCTTAGATTTAATATCATCTCTAGCATGCCCCTATATTGAGTGAAAATGAGTTTGTGTTTCAAAATGCCACCAACAATAGAAAGGGACACCTAACCTATTCTAAGGTTCTAGCATGAGATAAAATTTCAAAAAATGATAAAATTCAAAATTCAAAATAGAAATTCTATACTAATTTAAAGTACTATTTGGAAAATGGTCCTATGGTGTCCCTAATGGAGTCACCACTATTTATGTCCCTCTTTTTCTGAGACTTGCTAACTCAAAATTATCAAAGACTTGACCTAATTTACATCCCTTAAACCTCGAAAGATAAGAAGGCATTCTAAGGAATCTAAAAAACATTTCTAATGGTTAACTAGAAAATATTACTTAGATGCCACAAGGTAGGTAGAGTGACCGTCCAACTATTATTGGGAAATACTTTGTAAGGCTATACGAAAGAATGGTTTACAACCTTACTATTATTCATATCTCAAGTTAATATAGAATTAAAATTAAATTAATAATTTTATTCTTTTCCTTATATAGTTTTTAAATTAAATAAGCATACATGAACACTTAGTTGCATAAAAGATTAAAAAATTAAAAAGAAATTACAAAAATAAAGTTAAGATATGCATACACAAAATCAAGTCATTGATTAATTTAGGAACTTTAGTTTTCACATGCCATTTTTTATAAATTATATTTTTATATTATTATGACTTTTGTTTAAGGAAATTAAAAACCAACTTTTTATAAAACACCAATTTAATTTGTAGAAATCAATTTGGTTAATTTCCTTTGATGGAGAATTTTTTTTTTACTTATTACAACATTCATGAGAATACTTGAAAAAAAGAATGAAAGAAAAATAGCAATTACCTAAATTACATTCTAAACAAGAAAAAATAACAATTACATGGAAATTGCCTATAATACAATCTAACAAAGAAAAATAACAACTACATGAAAATTACGAATAATACACTCTAACCAAGAAATAAAGGCAATAATTAAGAAAGAAAAAATAACCATCCATCCTTCGATATAGGAAATATTGAAATAAGAAAGTCATCTGATCAAATCATGGAAGAACTTAAAAACATGCAAATTGATCACAAATAAAATATTAATGAACATATTAGAGCAAACAAAACCATAAATAACAAATCAGGAGTTTTAAAGAAATGAACAATATTATAGATATAATGTAACACCCAAGAATTCTAAGGTTATAAATAATACTTCCAAGGATGTGAGACATAGGCTACACTAATTTGACCAAATTGAAGTATTGTTTTTAAAATAATTTTAGATAAATTTTGAAATGAAAATGAATTTGTTAAAATGGTTAAAAATTGAAACAAAGTTTTTATAGCAGTATTATGTGAATAGTAACCTAGTTGGGTGTTATGTGAATAGTAACCTAGTTAGGGCTAAACAAATAATTCCAGTGTTTTTGCCCAAATTGACCTAAGAATGTAACAACCCAATACTTAAATATTTCACAGAGTCCAAAAGGATTAGAATTGAAATTTTTGAATATAAAGAAAATTTTATAAAAATTAAATAAGGAAAAATATTTAATTTTATATTGGATTTTCAAAGTTTTCACATTCGATTTGTTTAGGACCATTAGGTAATAATATTTATGATTATTTAAGACCAGAAGACATGGGAATTGATAATAGGAACTAAAGAACAAAAATAAAATGGAATTAAAAGATAAATAAGGGATTTTTAAAGCTTGGAATTATTTAGGCCATTGGATCAATGCAATATCTAATCCTAACCATTCACTATAAGCCTTATAAATGTCAAATAGTATTATGAGAAAGGAAAAAAACTACCTCCCTCTTCTCTATTTTCTATCATTGGATTGAGAAGCCATTTCCATGGCAAACAAAATGTCTCTTCTTTACTTATCCGCCCAATCTCACATTATGGCACCATATATTATACAATGCTTGAAAATTCAAAAGTTATGAATAATACATTTCGAGACATGAATAGTGTTTTCCAAGATTCAAGTCACATTGATGCAACTAAGTGGAATTATTAATCATAATATAATTTTTAGTAAAATTGAAATTGAAAATGAAGTCATTAAAAAGGTAAAAAATGATAGTAAAGATTTTTCGATAATTCCCATGAATGGTAACTTAGTTTTAGCTGAACTATAAAATATTTTGTTTGTGCTAAAAAAATATGGGATTAGCACAAATTGATGGTTAAGTATTCCAAAAAGCCTTTTTTTTAGAGGAATTGGAATTTTTGAAGATCTAGATATAGTTTTTCAAAAGCAAATAAGGATAAAAGTATTTAACTAACTTGGATTTTCTTAGTGTTTGAACACAATTTTTACGGCCTTTTGGGTTTTGTTGCAAATGATTTTATGATATATTAAAAGACATAAAAAGAGACAATTAGGAGGATTAAAATGGCTTGAAAATGGGAGCTATTGGATTATGTTAACTATCAATTTTGACCATACATTTAAAATGGGTATAAAAAAGGTCAAAATAGGTTAAAAAGTCAACATAATTCCTTTTCTTCTTCTTTCTTCTCCCATGGTGGCCGATGCCATATGCCCTCATCCCTACCTCCATTTTTGCTTTTTCTCTTTCATATCAAGCAATAAAAATCAATCCAACACATTAAGCCATTCGGATCTTATTTGCACACTTGATTTCAAGAAAAGAAGTTCTAATTTAAAGATTTTTAAGGTTAAGGTTTAATGTGACTAGTAATTAATTTTTGAAACAATATTTTTCTTTTGGGTTTGATATTTTGCAAAGAGTCTTTGGAGGATGTATACAAGATTTATGAAGTTATATTTCATTTTAGAAGTGCGTTGGATTTTATATGAATTTTTGATTATGAAATGGCATATGTTGTATAGTAAAAGGACACCAAGGCACTTTAAAGGGAAAAGAAAAGGTGTAAAAGGGTTCTGAAAGTCCAAAAGACACTATTTGTCATGTTTTTTCAAAGTAGCATAAGTGTTCAATATGTGTATGTTTGTTAAAGTGTGTATGTTTGTGTATGTTTAATGTATAATATATGTTTTATGGCATAAACTTGTATGTTATAATAATATGATGTTATGAATGTGATTTTGAACCTATTAGCATAATGAAAAAATGTTTCTTTGATGGTGGATAATGGCTGGTTGAAACATACCTACGGTTTATATTAGGGTTATGGTTAATAATAATGTGTGATTTGATGTTATTTGTGATATTTTATCCCTAAAATGTTTCTTTGAACACTTTGAAGTGTGTTTGCATAAGAGGCAACATATTTAGAGTTAATGGCACTTTAATAGACTTAGAAGCCTGTGATGTGTTATTAACATATTAATTTGTCATCTTGTATAAAAATGTGATAAGATAAAGTTGTAACTTGAGAAATTAGTAATATGTAATGAATAATGCTAAAACAATGTTAGGCCAAAATTTCCTCTAAGTAGAAGAAGGGTTTAAATAGGTTGAATAGGGAGAATTTTGACATGGTATGATATGTTTATATTATGTATATGTAATGCCCGTGTCTTGAGACTCCGTGAATAGTGCCACTAGGTCTCAATAGTGTGCCTGGGGTGCTGGGTGACACTAATCAAGAAACTTTAAAGGGCTTTTAATCTGATGAAAAAGGCAAATTTTAAAATTTTAGCAGTACCAATAATTCATTTTAGATTATAAGCTACCCCTCAATGCAATAAAAATTTTACGGGCCAGGAATGACTTGGGATGTGCCCAGATGGACAAAAAAAATAGTGGACCCTGAAGCTCAAAAATTCTACTAAGTCTATTAGTGAAAGAATTTTTTGAATTTCAAGGTTGTTTCCAAATTCTCATAATTTTTTAGGTTGGCACATAAATCAAGGTAGTTTGAAAACTACCTTATCGATGGAATTTGGCCATGAAAATTTATGAGCATATAGAGGGATTAAAATATTAAATTTAAAATAAACAGTGTAATTTTTGAGGTCTCTGTTAATTTTGGTGAATTTTTAAGGTTTGCTAAAAAAAATTGAGATGTTTTGAGGTGGCCCAAGTGGCTGTAGGACCTACCCACTCTTGGCCAAGTGGCCTAAGACCCTTGCCAAGTGGCAACGATGAGTGACAAGTGGATAATTCCACTTAAATAAAAGAAGGAAAAATTTCTCCCTTGTTGTCCAAGCAGTGACACCATAGTAAGGGAGAATAGCCATTTCCCTCTCCTTCTTCATTCCTTTCTAGAATTTCTAGGTCCCAAAAATTTCTTTGGGATGTTAGGGAAGTCCTTGAGGAAGAATCATGTCCAAAGGAGTTCTCAACTGTGAAGTAAAATTCATGGAATTTTACTAGATAGAAGCAGTACAACAAGCCTATTTAGTGAGTTTTCACGACTTCTCATTAGTTTTTCTTAGGTATTTATGGCTATAATTGGTTCCTAGTGATGCCTAACTTCTATGGGGACATGTATGGCCTTTGTTTGAGGTGAATTATAGCAAGGGAGAGGTTGACGAAGGTGGAGAAAATGTCCATAAGGGCTGGAATGAAGGTATGGCATCATTAAAATGGTGGTAATTTCATCTACAAGTGAGTGAGGTAAGTGAATCAACCATTTAATTCATGCCCTTTAATTTTTTTAATAGTTTTCCCTTTAAGTTAAGGATGGTTTGAAAGCATTAGATAGCATGAATAGGTGTTTTTCCTTAAAGAATTTAGTGTATGGCTTAAGGTAATATGAATTTTATATTAATTGATGAAAGGAAAATAATGAATAGATTAATATTGTTATTGGTCGAGAGGTACATAAATAGCAATAGTGAGCTTATGATTGTTTAAATCATAAATTGATGGCTTTAGCATGGATATGTAATGGCATAGTTTGTAAAGGGATGGAAAAATGCATGTTTAGTGCAAAGTATGTAGGTAGCCAAGAGCTTTGCCTATGAATGTGAATAGGTATGATTTGCTTAGTGTGGCCTTAGGTAGTGTTTAAAGCTAGAAATGTATGTGCCGTAGACCTATGATACATGATTAATTGGTATGGCATGTAATAAGTTGAGTTATGCATGAAAGCATGTAAAACTAGTGGTGGCCAAGGCATATAATAGGCTTTTGCTATTTTAAATGGTATGAAATGGTAAAGGTACGTATGTAAGTGTGATTAAGCTATGGATAAATGGATAATTGTGTAATGAACACTATGGAAATACATGATTAAGGCTCTTGACTAGTTATACCCAAAAGCTAGTTTAATGGTAAAGGCATGAAAAAAGGGATAATAGGTGTACCATGTTGTGTGTACTAATGCCTAATCATGGGAGCATGACTAGCTTAACTATTTCGGTATGAAAACAAGTAAAATGTATACCCTAAAATGACATGTAATGTAGTTAAGAAATGACATGTAAAATGATGCTAAGCTTGGCTTGAAATGATGTATGAAAAGTGGGTTGTAATGTGCCTTTAAGGGGCTATAACTTGAGACTTAATAATGTGCCTAAAACTTATGCCTTTGAGGGCTATTGTCTATGATTATATGCAATGGCATTTGAGCAAATGGTTTGGCCTTGTAAATTGCTTATAATTTATTGGCTTAGGGCTTATGAAAATTATGTCAATAATGGATAAAATTGCACTAAAAAAATAAGATGTAATAGACCTAAAAAGCTTAGTCAAACTTGGCCGTAATGAACTATAATTGTCTTAAATAACCATTTCCTGAATTAATAAATCCTTTAAACAATAAATGGCCTAGATTTTTGAAATACTTATGGAATTAAATTCAATATAATATATAATAATTATTGGTACTTGAACTTTTAAACAAATTTTTTTGATAATTCACCCAATACAGCCTGTTTGTGACCATACCAGACTGAGCTAATTTCCAAACTATGCTGTAAAAATTGTAGCTATTTATTTTTGAGTTTATAATATTATAAAAGTTAACTAATAAAGAAATGGACACAGATTGATGTTAAATGGCCTACTAGTTAGACACCGACTGGATGGATTGACTAGGCAACTTAGGGATTCTTGCAATTACTATCTTATTTGATTTTTAGATAGGCCTGATACAGTGGCTTAGATCCATTTTAAACCACTGTACTAGTCGAACAGTCAAATTAGACTATGACATTCACTTGATTTATATCTTGCTTGTCGGTATAGAAGTGTAGGTCTTGAAGGGCCACTGCACTAATTGGACAAATAGACTAGTCTACTATGCAAACCATTCTATGAAATCTTTAATCATTAAATAGGGCTAGTACAATGGCCAAGGTCTTAGAGGATCATTGTACTAGCTAGTTAAATAGACCAATCTGCCAGGCAGACCAGATATTATCATTTGCACCTTAGGTTCCAGTATATGAACAAGCTAGTGCAGTGGCGTAGGTCTAGAATGGGGGCCACTGCACTAGATTACTTTTCCTCTAAATCTAGTGTCTATCAAGGTTGACTCTTGAGTTGGCCTAGTTGAAATAATTAAATAAGATTAATAAATTTATATATGGCTATGAAATATGACATAGGGGTATTTTGGTAATTTTCCACTGATAAGGCTTAAAGGCTTAAAAGGGTATATCTTATGCATGTAATAGTTAATAATGATCTTAGAACATAATTTACATGAATTATAGTGATAAATTAGATAATTTATAGACAAAAACACCCTAGGGGTAAAATGTTAATTCTTACATGTTAGTTTCCTAAATTGATCTGAGCTGTCAGAATAAGATAAGAATAGATGTATTATGCATGGATAGTCTATTGGACTAGTTTTAAATGTTTGAATTCACAATTGAGTATTTTTATACTCAGTGTACCTCTTTTGGTGCGCAAGTACCAAGATCAAGGCCATTGCGTCAGAAAACGTGCAATAAAGTTTAGAGGTCATTCTTGCGAAGGTTAATCCTATGTAGTTGTATAGCTTTTGCACTCTATGTACTTAGGTGGGGAAAATGGGTGTGATGTGTATAAGGGATATAGATTAGTATTTGTATATATTTACAAATAGACTTTGTTGTAACTAAGTAATGGTTAATCCTTATTGTGTATGGATGCCTTATGTGATCATTTGTGAGCCTGAGGCTCTATATATTTTCTTGATTGTGGTCTAAGGCCTATGATTGTTGTTTGGCAGATAATGATGATAGGTTAATTTTTTAGGGCACCAAAAGGGTCCAGAAGATATGATTATATGTTATAAAAGTGTTTTTCAGGTTTAAAGTTTTATGATAATGACCCGAGCAGTCGTTATGCTGCCAGAATTTTTAAAAAATATCAGACTGTGTTGAAATTATTCTAAAATAACTCAAACATGATAAGATAAACCTAAGTAGACTATAAAAACATACGAGACTAAGTTTAGAGTTAGATAGAATTGCTTAGTGCAATATAAGTAAAAGTTAAACGAATGACTATGGTAGTAGTCTAGCTAGGTTACCTAGCGGGAAGTGCATTGCTTATTAGGTTTCTTCAGAAATCCAGTAGGGGGTGTCACATTTTGTGGTATCAGAGTATAAGTTAATATTCCTAGGCTAAGTACATGAGTGCAAATGTCTGAGTTTCACATTCCTCTGAACTGTTATGCTGTCCGAGGCTAATAAGAAAGTCCTCTGTAATAAAGATATGACTGATCAAGTTACCTAAAGGAGGGGCCAAGGAATTGATTAATTTTGCAACCATAGCTATACAGGGGGGTAGGAAATACATTAGTACCTGAACCCATTAATGCTACATAGCAGCCATAGCCACAAGTGTCTAGCTAACATCAGGCATGAGTAACCCTTATCCTAGGATACCAGGAAGTTAGAATATGAGAAGGATTTTATCAGACTCCTAAAGTATGCTGAGGAATTCATTTCCAATGATATAGAGAATGCAAGAGATTTTTGGCAAGACTGAATGGAGAGTTAAGGATGTAGATAGCAAAATCTCAAAGAGAGAAATTTTGCAGTACTAGTGATAGTTACATGTGACATGCAGGAAATGGTACTAGAAAAGAAGGATCTCTTACAAAGAAAGAGGCAATTCACTATGTAACAGTCAAGTGTAGTGTCTGGATGGCAAATAGAGGAGAGAAGGTCAATAACAGGCACACTCTTAGCCTAAGTCCTAATACCTAATAGGGTATCAGGGGCAAAGACAAACACAGACCTAATAGTTAGCACAAGCCTCTATTGGTAGACCTCAATTGCCTCCTCGGGTCGATAGTACTCCTAGTATAGGGGGTAAAAAGGAATGGACCACACATGTGTGCCACTTGTCAGAAGAGGCACTAGGGGTAGTACAGAGTAGGCAGAAGAGGAGAATGTCTCTATTGTGGTGTTAAAGAGCACTACAAAAGAGAGTGTCCTTAAAGACAAGTAAAGGGTGCTCAGATACAAGCATCTAATGTTGTATCCCAGAACATAGGTCAGAGACAAACCAAAATAGAGCAGCCTAGTGATAATAAGGGTACTAGAACTGAGGCTCGTGCTTTAGCTAAGCAGTGTGCTATGAGAGCTAAAGAAAAGGCTATAACACTAGATGTTATAACTAGTACTTTTTAATTATCTGATGTTCCAGTCTTGGCTTTGATAGACCTTAGTTCAATACCTTCCTATGTATGTACTGCACAAGCATAAAATAGATAGTTAGAGCCTAAGCATGTCAATATATACATCAGAGTTAGCAACCCTATAAGGCAATGTGTGATTGTGAATAGGGTGTATAGGCAATGTCCTCTAATGATTCAGGGGCATAAATTGTTGCTAATTTGATTAATTTGCCTTTTAATGAGTTTGATGTAATCCTAGAAATGGATTAGTTTACTAAGTATCAGACTACGACTAACTGTGAACATAAAAAGTTGACCCCTCAATACTATAAAGGGATATATAGCTATAGTAAATGGTGAGAGAGGCCTTTTGAATAATCTTATCTCTACTTTTAAAGCACAAAAACTCCTTCAGAAGGGGTGTGAGGTATATTTTGTCTATGCTATTGACTTGAATGTTTCTAACTCTGATATGGCATATATTCCAGTTGTTTTTAAGTTTTAGATATATTTCTTGATGAGCTACCAGGCTTACTATCTCAGAGGGAATTGGATTTTGAAATTGAGGTGTATCCTAGTACTGCTTTAGTACCTATTACTTTCTATAGAATGGTACCTGCTGAAATAAATGAACTGAGGGTACATCTATAAGAGCCATTTGATAAGAGTTTTATCAGACCTAGTGTATCTCTTAAGGGGAGCACTTATGCTATTTGTAAAGAAGAAAGACAGGATGCACAGGTTATGTATTACTTTATAGGCAACTGAATAAAATGACTATGAAAAATAAGTATCCATTGCTAGGATAGATGATCTTTTTGATCAGTTGAGAGGGGCTGGTATATTTTCTAAAATTGATATGAGATCTAGATACTATCAGTTGAGGATTAAGGAAATTAATGTGCCTAAAACTACTTTTAGAACACAATATTGGCATTATGAGTTCTTAGTGATGCCATTATGGCTCACTAATGCCCTAACAGCTTTTATGGATCTCGTGAATAGAGCTTTTCAACCTTATCTAGATCAATTGTGGTGGTGTTCATAGATAGTATCCTGGTGTACTTTAGAAACCAATAAGAGGATGAACAGCACCTGAGGGTTATGTTATAGACCCTGAGAGAGAGACAGTTGTATGTCAAGCTCAGTAAGTGTGAGTTTTGGGCTACATAAAGTTGCTTTTTTGGGCCATATAGTTTCAGTAAAGGGAATCAAAATTAATCCTAGTAAAGGAAAGGTAGTATTACAATGGGAACCACTAAGGAATGTAACTAAGGTGAGAAGTTTTTTAGATTTAGCTGGGTATTACATGAATTCTTTAAAATGGTTCTCCATTATTGCCACTCTTTTGACCAAACTAATTAGACAGAATGTGAAATTTGATTGGAATGATAAGTGTTAAGCCAGTTTTGAGCAATTAAAGAATATGCTAATAGAAGCTCCTATCCTAATTCAACCTGAACGAGGTAAGGACTTTACAGTGTATAGTGATACTTCACTAAATGGCTAGGGATGTGTGTTTTGATGTAGGATGGGAAGGTAGTAGCTTATGCTTCAAGACAGTTGAAGCCATATGAAAAGAATTAGCCAACTCATGATTTGGAGTTAGCTACCATTGTGTTTACCTTAAAATTATGGAGGCGCTATCTGTATAGAGAGAAATGCTACATATATACAAATTATAAGAGTATGGTCTATCTCCTTTTTTTTAGGAACTAAACCTAAGATAAAGAAGGTGGTTGGATTTGATAAAGAACTATGACTACCTGATCGATACCACCTAGGGTAAGCCAATGTGGTGGTAGATGCTTTGAAGAGGAAATTTATGATGGCCCTGAAAGTTATGAATGATAGTTGCAGTACCCTTCAAAAGTTGCTATGCTAGCTAAGTAATAGATAAAGCTAGATTTTAGATAGTAGATTAAGGAAAAATAGATGAAGGATGACCATCTGGTTTAGATGGCTAGTAAGGTTAAGAGGGGAATGCCATTAGGTTTGAATTGATAGAAGATGGGTGTTTATATTATTAGAACAAGTCATGTGTACCTAGTACAAATGACTTGGCATTACAAATACTTAAGGAGGCTTATGAGGCACCTTATTTTATGCATCCTGGAAGCATAAAAATGTAATTGGATTTGAAATTTCAATTATTAGTGGCTTGGTAAGAAAAGAGATGTGGCAGAATATATTGCCTAGTGTTTGACATGCTAGCAAGTGAAAGCTAAGCATTAGGTTCTTTTTTGATTATTACATCCTATAGTAATACTAGAGTGGAAAGGGGAAAAGGTGACCATGGATTTTGGTGATGGGTTTACCTTTGACTAGAGGTAAATGCGATGTTGTATAGGTAATTATTGATAGATTGACAAAAACAAGTCATTTTATTTCGATCAGGATAGATTAGTCCTTAAAGAGGTTGTCTAAACTATATACGAATGAGATAGTTAGATTACATAGTGTGCCAGTGACTAACATTTTTGATAGGGATCCTCATTTTACTTTTAGATTTTGGAAGAAGTTATAGGTAGCTTTAGGCACCAGACTAGTTTATAGCATAGCTTTTCATCCTCAAACTAATAGACAGTC
>CANXYI010956019.1:0-11900 GCA_948208565.1 Hura crepitans | reverse complement strand
GGCCTAATCTATGTTGTAATTATTTTTGTAACTCTTTAATATTATTGTACAATAATTTGTTTATATAAGTATTTATCATGTATGCTTGAATGAATGTTGTTTGAGTTATGCTAATACTGAGTTGAGTTTAAAGGGTCAAATGAACCTAAATGATGATGCATGATGTGTGGCAATTTAGAAGTGTTATTTTTATTGCAGTTTACTATTTGGGATAGTGCCTAGTACAGTGTTATGTTGTTAAAATTTTGGCATAAGGATCCTAATAGTATACCTTTAAAAATAGTTTTTGAAAATTTGTACTTGTATAACACTATGTATGCAAAATAAGTTTTTAACGTCTAATAATAAGGTTTTAATTTATAATGATTTTACATAAGAGTGGATTAAATATCAATTTATGTGCTACTCTTTATTCATGTTTACCGATCGGACTAGGTAAAGGGTGCCACATTTATTGGTATTAGAGCTCTAGTTTTGGTGTTTCTCAATATATATGGGTTACATAAGAGTGCCTTATGATTTAAAAATGTACATCACTTAGTTATACATATTGAGGGTTATAATCTGTTAGTTTTCCTATAGATTTGAGAATGAGTCAATCTAAACCATTGGGTGATGAGGAAGTCGATAACCATGCTCTAACTACTATAGCATAAAAGGCCACTAGGGTTGAGTTTATTACTTCAAGTGATGCTAGACAATTAACTCAAGGACCTCAAATGCAACCTACATAGTTAGAGCAAATGATGGAATTAGTTAGGTAAGCAACTACTACTACTACTACTATTACTATAGTTTATCTTACTTCACCTCCACCAGTTTAGCCAAAGCCTCAAGCTCTTCAAAAGAACTTATCTTGAAAGGCTCAAGAAGAATAGGGTGAGGACTTCAAAGGTGAAGAGTTTGATGGATCTCACCAAGTGAAATATTGGTTAGATAGAACCTTAAGGATTATGTAGCTATTATAGTGTACTCTAAAGGAGTATATGAGTTATGCCACTTTACTTCTAGTTGATAATGCTTTTAAGTGGTGGGAGACAATCATAAATCATAGGGCAAAAGAAGACCTAAATTTGGAGTTTTTCCTTAAAAAAAATTCAAGAAGAAGTATATAACTAAGCACTACTTGGACCAAAAGAGGCAAGAGTTTGTAAACCTAAAGTAGAGACAGAGGTCTATAGTAAAATATGAGAAAGACTTTGCAAGGCTTAGTTGGTATACAAAAGAGATGGTTTCTATTGAGGAGGACCGATACAAGTAGTTTAAAAAGGGGCTTAACCTTGAAATTATGCTTTAGGTAGCTCCTATGAAGATTAAAAACTTCTTAGCTTTGGTTACAGCTTGCCATACTATAGAGAAGATTTAAAAGATGAGAGAGAAGTAAGACATCTTCCAAAAGAAGAGGTCTTTTGGCCATGGGCAAGTTAGTACAACCCTTATATTTGTGAAAAAGCCTAAGAGTGAGCAGTCCAGATAAAAGTGTGGGCAGAGATAAGATCAATCTTAAAGATTAGTTTAAGGTTCATAATCTAGGACTAGATAATAGATATTAGTTATTAGTGCTTTGGCATCCATAGCTAGATGTATATTGCCACCTTAGTGTGAGTATTATACTAGGAGGCACAAGGGTACAAGCTAGAAGACTATGATAAGAGTATGCTAGGGATATGGCTCTAAAAGCCTTATATTTAGAGATTGTCTATCAAAACTAGAAGATTCTCAAAAGAAAGACAAGAAGGATATAGGAGACTAAACTAGGGGTAGCTAGATAGACAAGTTAGAGATTAGAGCTCTAGCTAAATAATATGCCATTCGAGTTAGAGAAGAAGCTAATGCATCGAATGTGATAGCAAGTACTTTCTAACTATTTGATTTACCTGCTTTAGCACTAATAGATACGAGTTTTACACATTCTTATATCTACACTACATAGGCACTTGATAAGGGTTAGTATCAAAGATACTTGATATTGATATTAGAGTTAGTAATCTAATAGGCTAGCATGTCATTGTGGATAAAGTATATAAAGATTGTCCATTATTAATACAAGGATACAAGTTTGTAGCTAATCTTATTGAGTTTAATTTGATCTTAGGCATGGATTGGTTGTGCAATTATCATGCAATTATGGACTAATGGAAGAAGTGGATCATGCTTAAGGCTAGTAATGGGATAAAAGTGACAACTATAGGGGAAGATCAAACTTTATGTCTAATGTGATATCAGTTGTCATTGCTAGAAGATTGATAAAGAAGAGTTGTTAAGCATACTTGGCCTATGTGATTGACACTAGAAGAGTGAAATTAGAAGCAAAAGCGATACTAGTAGTGGTAGAGTTTGAGGATGTTTTCCTAAAAGAGCTACTCAGTATACCGCTATAATGGGAGCTTGAATTTGGGATTGATGTGTTACCAAGCATAGCACCAATGTCTATAGCTCTTATAGGATAGCTCTTATAAAGCTAAAGGAGTTAAAACTATAGTTACTGGAGTTCTTAGATTAAGGTTTTATTAGACTTAGTGTGTCACCATAGGGAGCACCAGTTCTATTTGTCAAGAAGTAGGATAGCTCCTTTAGGCTATTTATGGACTATAGATAGTTGAATAAGGTTATTATCAAGAATAAATACCTTTTACCATGGATTGATGATTTATTTGATTCGCTTAGAGGTGCATGTGTCTTCTCTAAGATTGATCTTAGATCAAGGTATTATTAGCTAAGAGTGAAAAAGGCATATGTGTATAAGATAGCTTTTAGAATAAGATATGGCCACTACGAGTTTTTGGTAATGCCAATTAGGCTTACTAATGCTCTAATAATGTTTATGGATCTCATGAATCATATCTTTTAGCCATTCTTGGATCAATTTATTATGGTCTTTATTGATGATATCCTTAAGTATTCAAAGAATTAAGATGAACAAAAGAGCATTTGAGAACTGTTCTATAGATGTTGAGAGATAAGAAGCTATATGCAAAGCTCAACAAGTTTGAGTTTTAGCTTAATGAGGTGTCATTTTTGGGACACAACTTTAGCAGATGGCATTAAAATGGATCTTACCAAGATTGAGACTATTATGGAATGGAAGCCATCTAGGAATACTATAGAGATCAGAAGTTTCTTAGGTCTAGCTAGCTATTATAGGCAATTTGTCAAGGGTTTTCTTTTATTGCTACCCCTATGACACATCTTTTGAAGAAGAATGCCAAGTTTATCTAGGATGACAAGTGTTAAAAGATCTTTGATAGGTTAAAGAATATGCTGATAGAAGCTCCAATCTTAATTTAGCTAATTTTAAGGAAAGATTTCATGATCTATAATAATGCTTCATTAAATGGGCTAGGATGTATGCTTATGCAAGAAGGCAAAGTTATTGTCTATGCTTTGAGATAGCTAAAGCCTCATAAGAAGAACTATATGACCGATGATTTAAAGCTTATAGCCATAGTGTTTGCTCTAAAAATATGAAGGCATTATTTATATAGGGAGAGGTGTTATGTATAACTAATCATAAGAGCTTGAAGTATCTTCCCACTCAAATGGAGTTGAATTTGATCCAAATAAGGTGGATGAAGTTAATAAAGAACTCTAATTGCCTTATTGATTATCATCTAGGAAATGCCAATGTGGTAGCAGATGCTCTTAGCAAAAATTTTATATCAGATTTGAGAGCTATGAATGTCAGTTTAAAGTTGTTAGATGATAGGGTTTTTTGGTAGAATTGCAAGTTGAGCCAATTTTGCTACAACAAGTGAAATATGCTAAGAAGATTTGATCATAGGCTTATGAATGTTATTAGTACAATCTAAGAGGGGAAGCCTACTGAGTATGAGATTAAGAATGATGGCTCTTTGTATTATCATGACCATTAATGAGTACCTAATATTGAAGAACTGAGGATATAAATTTTAATTTTTTGAGAGGCACATAATGTGCCCTATGCTATGCATCCTAGTAGTACCAAGATGTATCAAGATTTAATGATAGCTTACTAGTGGCTAAGCATGAACAGGGACATATCTGAGTGGATGACTAAATGCCTTAATTGTCAGCAAGTTAAGGCAGAGCAATAACTTCCATCTAGATTGCTTCACCATATAACAATACCAGAATGGAAGTGGGATAGAGTCACCATGGATTTTGTAGTTAGGCTACCAATGACAAGAGGCAAGTGTGATTTAATATAGGCCGTGGTTGATAGATTGACCAAGTTAGCACACTTCATACCTATTACAATGGATTTTTCCTTAGAGAAGCTAGCAAAATTCTATATTAATGAGATCGTTCGATTGCATGGTGTGCCATCATTTATCATTTCTAATCAGGATCGAAGGTTTATATCAAGGTTTTAGAGAAAGCTCCATAATACCTTAGATACTTAACTTAGTTTTAGCATGACATTCTATCTATAAATGGATGGCCAATTTGAGAGAATCATTTAGGTTCTTGAAGATATGTTGAGAAGCTATGCTATTAAGTTTAAGGGAAGTTGGGACCATTATCTTTCTTTGGCAGAGTTTGCTTACAAAATAGTTATCAAGTAAACCTGTGTATAGTTCTTTGTGATGCCTTATATGGGAGAAGATGCAGCACTCCACTATGTTAGACCGAGCTAAGTGAGAATAAGCTTATGGGGCTAGATTTGATTAAGGATATAAAGGAGGAAGTGAAGATTATCAAAGGTAGGCTAAAGATTGCTTTTAATAGCTTGAAGTCATATATAGATCTAAAGAGAAAATACATCTAGTATAAAATGGGAGAAAAGGTGTTTCTTAAAGTATCTTCATGGAAAAAAGTGGTGAGATTTGGCAAGAAAGGAAAGCTAAGCCCACAATTCATTAGTCCACATGAAATAATTGAACATATGGGACAAGTGGCTTATAGATTAGCATTACCACCTAAGCTACAGTAGATACACAATGTCTTTCACATGTCAATGCTTAGGAGATATAGATTGAATCTATTACATGTGCTATTAAGTGAAGGAGTAGAGATATAGCCAGATCTATCTCATGAAGAAGAGCGAGTGAGATATTAGCCTAAAAAGTTAAAAAGTTGTGAAACAAAATAGTGCCTCTGGTGAAGGTACTAAGGCAACATCATGGCATGGAAGAAGCAACTTAGGAGATTAAGACTTAGATAAAGAAGCAATATCCATAACTATTTTGACTAGGTAATATAAGGACAAATTTTCTTTTAAGAGGGGAAGAAATTTAACACTTGAAAATCCCAATTCCATGAATAGTACTTTTCAATATGTGAAAAGTATTTATTGAGACCCGATCCTACTAAATGAAAGTATTAATAATAATATAGGGTAAAATTTAGAGTGAAAACAAATTCATTTAGATGGTTAAAAATGACTATTAAGATTTTACGGCAGTGTCACATGGATAGTGATCTAGTTTAAGCTGAACCATAGAATATCCAATTTTTTCTCAAAAAATATTGAGATTGATATAACATGATACTTAAATATTCCAAATAGTCCATTGGTATTAGAATTGAAATTTTTAAACATTAGGAAGTATTTTTTTTCTAAAATTAGGTGACGATTAAAGTAGGATTTTAATTTTTATATCTCTCAAATTTTGAACACAAGTTGCTAAGGGTTTATAAGTTTTGATAGAAGGATTTTATGGGATATTTAGAGTGTGGATTAAGGGTTTAATTGGGGATGGAATATTTAAAAGAGCATAGGGGAAAAGGGCTAAAAATGATGACCATTAGATCACAACTTGGAGAGGTCTTGGTCTTTCAATTTGTTGAGCAAGTCAAGGAGGTGAAGATTATAAATAAGATGGTTAAAGAAGGAATAGTTTGCAGACAACTCCTCCTTTTTTTCTTCTTCAAAGCTGACGTCATTATTGCCCTCCCTAAAGTTTTCTTCCTTCTTTGATTTCTTCAATCCACCACTAATCTCCCATATCTAAAACATCATGCTACCCCTCTATCATCCCTATGACATAATAGAAATTTAAAAGTAAGAAAAAGATAAGAGGATTTCAAGTTATGGTTATAGAGTTAATAGTGACTAAATTTTGTTTAGGTAAGTATTTTCGAGTTTCTATATTTTTCCTATAATCCTTGGGTGCCCAAGAGTAAATATATATGGTTAGATTGATTTTTATAGGTGTATTGGATTTTATATGAATTTTGCTAAATTATGCCTATTACATCTGTAGGAGAAATTGAGCCAAGCATGAAAAGGAAAAAGAAGGCTTGAGCTTGTAGAAGTGGTGTATTATGACTTATTAGTAAGAATATTCATGATAAAATTTGATGTGTGTGATCATTTCTTTCAATTCAAGTGTGTATGATGAATGTGTAATTAATACTAATTATGTTAAATGCCTTGTATTAAATGCTAGATGCAATATAATGTTAGGCATGTGATAAATGAGTCTTGCATGATAGAAATATGATAGCTATGAATTCTTTTTTTATTATGGCCAAAACATACTAAGGGGTTGTGTGTACATTATGAGGATGAGAATTGGTGTAAACATGTATAAATACATCTAATTATATATACATATTGGATAATTAACATGAGAAAATTGGAGAATGTGTATTTCAAAGGTTGGTTAAAGGTTACATTGAGTATATGTGTGTGTATATTGGTTTAGTGATATTGTTTTAAGTATTTGAGGTAGACTACACCTAATTTTATGCATATAGATAAGTTAGGTAAATGAATATAAAGTGTTATGTCTAACATGTTGGTTAAAACATGCTTTATGGTATATGGGTGTTTTCATGATGGTGATTGGTGTTATTGGATTAACATACATTTTAGCTATATGGATGATGAAATTGCAGAAATATTGTATGATAATGAGCTTACCATATGGTGGCCAAAAAGGTATCCTTGGGGTTCCTTGTTGGCCAAAAATGTGTATAATATGATCTTTGTTTTAGTGACAATAAAAAAAGAACAAAGGCATATGTGGAACTTTAAAAGATACATGTCTATGGTAAAGTATGTGTGAACATGCCAAATATGCTATATGTGCCAAAAGTCTTAGTGAGGCCTAAGTAACCCTATAATTATGATATGATGAATGGAAGATATGAATATTGATGATATGCTTGGAATAACGCTATTAGGAATATGATAAATGGGAAGCATGATATGTTTTCTAAAATGACATGTAATGGTATTATAAAAGCTAAGGAACTTAAAGCTTCCGTTAAGAACATTTTTTGACCATGTAACTAATAAGAGCTACTTAAATTATTTTGTAAAGGTGTAATTTAACTAAGAATGGTTAGTGACCTATATTTGTAGACAACCTAGATTAGATAGGTTAACTAATCAACTAAGGAGTCATAGTAGTTGCTAGGGTTTCCATGGGTATTTCATTTAGCCTTCAGGTAATTGTATAGGAGCTTAGAGTAATATTTAGCCTTCGAGCAACATTTGGCCTCAAGGCACCATTTGTCTCGTTATCCAGTTTTGTTCTACTGTCTTCTAGTTATGGGCATAAAATGATTATTTTAAGATGAATGTAAGAATGATATGATATTAAATGGATTCTACACATTTGTTAAAGAGTAAGCCTATTTAAGATGTTATGGATCATATTTATGTATGAATAACCATTTCTGCTTATTATGTGGTTGTAATCATGCATGAGCAATCTCTTTTAAGTTGTTACAAAGTACTGAAGCAATGCCTATGTATAATTATAATACGTTATGCTTAATCATATTGTGACATAAATCCTATATAATCAATGCTTTTGTATGATTTGTATGTGAGCATACATATGCAAAAGTGAATACACCAATAAGCATTAGCTTAGCACATCACTTTATTTTATGTTGCATAGGGTAAAGAAATCATATTAGAGTCAAAACCTTAATATCATCAAAGGATCAAAAGACAAATCTTTTGGTAGTTTGCTTTCTTTTTGTATGATTAGTGATGCACTCCATTATTAGCACGCTTGTTAATTCAGGGATTAGGCCTAATCTATGTTGTAATTATTTTTGTAACTCTTTAATATTATTGTACAATAATTTGTTTATATAAGTATTTATCATGTATGCTTGAATGAATGTTGTTTGAGTTATGCTAATACTAAGTTGAGTTTAGAGGGTTAGATAGACCCAAATGATGATATGTTGTGTGTGGGAATTTAAAAGTGTTATTTTTATTGCAAGTCACTATTTGGGATAGTACCTGACATAGCTATTATGCTACCAAAATTTTTGTATGAGGACCCTAATAATTTACCTTGGAAAATGGTTTTTGAAAATCCATAATTTTATAGCATTGTGTATACGAAATAAGTTTTAACCTCTAACAATAAGGTTTTAATTTATAATTATTTTACATTAGAGTGGATTAGGTAATGGTTTGTATGCCGCTCTTTATTTTGGTTCAACAATCAAAATAGGTATAGGGTGTCACAATTTTGCACATCTATATCCTTAACATTCAGCTAGTAATAACTCAACCTCATATCAACCTTTGAGAACACACTTGCTCCCTAAGCTAATTAAGCAAATCTTCAATCCTAGGGAGAGGATATTTGTTCTTCATTATTAACTTACTCAACTATCATAATCAATACACAATCTCATGATTCCATCTTTCTTCTTGACAAACAAAACTAGTGTATCCCATGGAGATGCACATAGGTGTATATATCCCTTATCCAATAGTTTTTGCAGTTGAATTTTCAATTCCTTTAACTTTGTTGGTGCCTTTTTGTATGATGCAATTAATATTGGTGGAGCTCCATGTACCAAATCAATGGCCAATTACATCTCTCCTTTTTGTGGTAGCCTAAGCAAATCATTTGAAAGCACATCTAGATACTCACTCACTATAGCTATATCATACACCTTCAACTCTTCCTTCATAGTGTAAATAACATGAACTAGGTATGTTGGACACCCTTTCCTTACCAATTTCCTAGCTACAGTGGCTAATATCAAGATGGAAAGAAGTTCTGATCTCTCTCTAATTATTGTGACTTTTTCACCATTGGAAGTCTTAAGACTGATTCTTTTAAACCTACAATTGACCATAACTTAGTGTTTGAATAACCAATCCATATCTAAAATGATGTCAAACTCATCAAATGGCAACTCTATTAAGTCTACCTCAAACTCCCAATCTTGATATTTCTAAGTATATTTCTTATATATCTTGTTGACCATAGCACAATGCCCTACTGGTTTTGTCACTTGAATATCATGTTCTAACTATTTTATTTCTAAGCCCTACTTTTGTGATAGTGATGTACATATATATGAATAGGTAGATCATGGATCTACTAATGCATGAACACATGTATCATAAAGAGAGAATGTACCAAGTATAACATCTAGATTTTCATCTTCCTCTCTAGCATGGTACCATATATGTAGGTTAGAGCTCACTATTTAAGCCTCTAGACTCTTTCTATTGTAACATTCTCATTACCTCCTATAGCTCCTTGTTTTCCTATTGTTCAACCTAATTGTGCAGCATAATGGGTACCCCTCATTCCTTTAGCCTATGCCCTATGGATCAACATTTTAGACGTGCTCTAATCATCCTTTAATAGACACCTCTATGTGGCCTATTATAGTGCTCAAATAATGACATAAAAGCACTTCTTGCATCTAATATTGGTGTATCAGCCATAGAACCTATACTATACTCTTTCCTAAAGGTGTTCTTATCTTTAACAGAAGAGCCTTGCTAATAGGCACTCTTCTACTTCTTACTAGTAGCAATAGTCACATTCCTCTGATCTTGTCTTCTCTTACCCTACTTCTTATTCCTTCAGTTTCCATTCTACTCCTTAATGTCATCAATGTCCAAAGCATCTAAAACCAATATACAAAAATATTGAATCATGTTAGCTATTATAACACCTGTAAAACCTAGTTTCATAAATAGTATTTCTCAAGCTATGATTTGGGTTCTTAAGTTATGGGCCCTACTAAAGTGACTTAGGGAGTGGGGTATTAGACATAAAAATTTAAAAGGAAAAATAAGGCCTAAAACAAAATAATTAAAAATAACCACTAAACTAGAAAATTCTTTTACATTGATATCTAGTGGATTATGACCTTAGTTTGGGTTGTAATATAAAAAAGTTGGGATGTCGCTAGACTGACCTATAATATCATACATTAAAGGTCAAAAATTCTAAGTAGTCGAATGGTGAAGGAATTATAATTTTTTTAACATTGATAAGTATTTATTTTGAATTTCTTATTTAAACAATTGAAAAATTAAGTGAGTTTCCTTTGTCTTTTTGGCACGAGCTTTGAGGAGACCATTAATTATGAAACTCTATAATTTTGCTATATTGAGAAGTCTTTTTAGTGAACAAAAGGTTTAAGAATAAATTTTCAAAGATTAAAAGAAAACTAAGAAAAATCCTAGCTGTTGGATCGTTATTTGATCAAATTGTAGCCGTACTTGTATTTAATATATATAAGTGAGTTTATATGGATAAAACAGACAAAATCACTTATTCTTCTTCCTCCTCCCTTCATCTTGGCTGATGCCATAGCCATAAAAAACCTCCCCCATTTTTTCTTCTAATCTCACTAAAAATCAACCAGAAACCCTCGAAATATTATACTCAAAATTCTTTTCATCACGCCTAGTTTCTTATTCTCCTGATTATTTCTTGAGAAAAGGGGATTTTATGAAAAAAAAGAGAAGACATGAAGTTAGGATTTTGAAAACTAAAAAGCCAAGGAAATCATATTTTTGGGGTTCTAATATTTTTCTCTCATATTATGGGTGCTTGAAATTACAGTATAAGTGTAAGAAAAACATATAACATAAAGACAATATAAAAAAGGAAAGACAAGAATTTCTTGATGTGAAATAGAAAGGACAATCAATTACTGAGTATAAGAAGGAGTTCTCTAAATTGAGTAGATATGCTAATTAGATAATTCTTACTAAGCAAGATAGATGCAAGAGATTTGAAAAAAAAGGCCTCAATACGAAGGTTAGATTGCAAATGGTAGTAAACAAGATTAATGATTTTGCCAAGCTAGTTACAGTAACATGTGGTGGAACATATATTAAAAGAGCACAAAAAATGCAAAAAAAAGAGATAATTCACTACCAGATAGATAAGTTTAGCTCTAGAGGTGAATAAAAGATAGAGAGAGAATCTTGTAGCTTAATCATCTCAGGATCCAACATAAACATAAAGATTTTGGGAAAGAGGAAAATTTAAACCACATCAATAGAGACTAGCTTCTAGTGCACTAGTTTCCATAGCTAGGAGCACATTTCCTATTTGTCATACATGTGGCAGGAGACATGGAGGAGTATGTTAGAGAACTATCCTTGGTGTATGTTATTAGTGTGCATCCATAAGGCATTTTTAAAAAGATTGCTCGAAGGAGATAGATGACTCCACACAATTTCAAGCATCATGACCAGCCCCAATTAAGTGTTAGAGGGATACTAGAGAGGATAATGCTAGTGGTAGTTAGAGGCCTAGACAAGAGTCTAGTCAGAGGATAGAGGCTCTAGCTCTAGTAAGATAGTATGCTATTTGGGCTCATGAGTATATTGACTCTTTTAATGTTATTTCTAGTATATTCTATTTGTCTAATTTACCTATTTTAGCATTAATTAATTCAGGTTCCATTCTTTGATATGTGTACACTACATTAGTATAAGAGAAAGGGTTACAATCAAATCCTCTAGATATAGAAATCATGGTCAGTAATCTGATAGGACAACATGTCATTATTGATAGAATATGTAAGGATTGTCCATTGACTATCTAAGGATAGGCTTTTCCTACCAACCTTATTGAATTGCCTTTCAATGTGTTTGAAGTTATCCTAAGAATGGATTGGTTATCTAGACATTATGCTATGGTGGATTATAAACAAATGAGGTTTACTCTTCAAACAAA
>CANXYI010955960.1:0-13505 GCA_948208565.1 Hura crepitans | reverse complement strand
TTGCTTGCTAATATTTAGCTGCACGCCTTTGGTGGCTGCTACCATGAGCTGACTAGTTTCAATTGTTAGATATTTGAAGCAGGTAATGCCCTGAACTGTCATCAGATAGCAGTGGGGAAATTGCAATACAATTGGAAAAAGAACTGTTTGGCCAGTATCCTTCACCAGGCTATTGTCTCTGGAAGAAAGGTATATTCCACAAATCTTTAGGTGTTTCTTTCAGATGATCCTCCTACACAGGAAAGAAGATATAAATAAGCTTGATGGTTTAGGTTTGACACCTGCTATGGTTGCGGTAAAAGCTAGCGATACAAAGGCCTTCCGCCTCCTGACTGATGCTGGGGCTGACAGGAGCATGAAGAGCATGGATGGTAAGGCACTACTATCTCCATTTCAGCATCATGCTTATGCTGTTGTCAGGAATAGGTTCGAAGAGATAATGGTGTGCTTGATTATAGATTGACTGGCTACTCTGAGTTGAGAGCCTTGCACTTTGCAGCATAGACTGGAAACTTGCCGGCAATAGTTGAGCTTCTGAAAAAGTGGTTTCCCACAAATTTTGTTGATGATAATGGGAATTAACCTCTCATGCTTGCAGACAAAGAAGGCATGCTGATGCCTGCAATCTCTTGTTGCAACATGGTGCCAATCACGGGATTGCTAATTGCAGAGAGAAGCCAGCATTATTGCTGGCTAGAAAAAGTACTGAATGTAAGGCTTCAGAAGAAATGATATTTGATTATCTGGCTTGGTCTCATGCGCTGCCAGGGCAGGAGCTATCGAAGCACGCTCACGACAGATGAGGTTCAGCACACAGAAAGGTTGTTTGGATGATCAAAAACAGGGATGTCAACACGGGGAAAGTCGATTCGAAGAAATGTGATGTGCGGGGAAGCAACGGCAGAGCCAAGTGTGAACTCTTTAAAGAATAAAAGAGAGGCGATTGATGATACAGTCAAGAGAATTATTAGTGTGATAACCAAGACGAGGAGGGTGGTTCAATTTGAAGCAAGCTCTGATCCAAATTTGGAACTTTGGGTATTCATGGCTTAAACTCATCATAAATGACAGGTGTCAAGTGACAAAGCTAAGATATGTTTGTGTTGTGCATGCCAAGATGGTAACGAGATCCTAAGTTTTCAATTCATGATAGTTCTGTGAAGTTAAGCCTCTCTGCTATTTAAATTTTTTTTTGTTTTTCAATTGAAGGTTGGGTACAGTTATATTGATTAATCATTATGCAATTTCTATGTTTACCTTGCCATCTTTCTAATCGTCTCTGTCTCTCCGTCTTGGTCGCTGCCATTCCTCTTGAAGCCTTCTTCCAACTTTGATAGTAGTCATTTCTTGAAGTTCAATTGAGTGGTCGTTGAGGTCATCTTATATGAGCGAACCTAGCTATTGCAGTTGGTCACTTAATTCTGTTATCTTGTAGGTGCCTACTGAGTGAATTGGAGTGGAAATTTATACTGCTGGAAATTAATTCTGGTCACTTAATAGGAAAAAATAACTCCTTTCTTAATTTTTGTCGTTACAGATGGAAAAATAGAGATTAATTTTTTAACGGCTCAAATGAAAATGGGAAAAAGAAAAAGTGGTCATCTGGCAATTCAATTAATTAAATATAGGAACCCGAAGTTTGACTAACGTGATGAGAGCTTTTTCTTCTCTCCCAATTGAAAAAGATTGACAAAAATGTATAAAGGGCATATACATATCATTCAACGCGCTCAACTTCTATTTTTTAGATAACTTTATCAGTAGGTTTGAATATTAACTTTATTATTAAATCAATCCGTCTACCATAAACCCCTCGGGTCCTGTAGCTTTCCGACGGATTCAAAATTTTCTTTATTTATTTTTTTCATTATAAGACTTCTTTTTTTTTTTTTTCAATTTTAAGCTGTGGAAAGCGGAGACTATCGAGATTCAGCAACGGCAAATACCTCAAACTCTTAATAATACCATTGATGTCAAACAATTTGTTTGTGAGACAATATCCTAGTTGACTTTTGGAGGCATATACACATTATACTCGAAGAACAAAAAGAAGCTTCGTCATTCATACCTTCTTTTTTTTCTTTTGTGCTTTTTGTTAAACATAAAGCGTTAATCTTGCAGCATAAGAAAGATCAATCATCAATGCTTCAAGTATATTTGTTGTTTCCATAGCCATAGCTATCCAATGAAATGTTCGCTTAAGCTGAAAACCATAGCCCTTTGCGACGCTTATTGATCTTCAGTGACCACAACGTGCAAGGTAAGTGATTTTGAACTCAAAAATGTGTTTTCTTTTCTCTTTAATAATTTATGAGAAACTCTAATTAAGTTTCTTCCAATACTAGCCATAATTGCCTGCAAATATCAAATCAAACGGTTTAAATATTGACGTCTGAAACTTTGACTTTGGATTTCTGTTAGTTAAACCGTGCAAATTAAGCACCTCAATGTTTTTTAATTCCAAGATGTCACGTTGGGCTTCGATTTGTTTCCAGTTTCAGGTTCTTCATCTTTAATTTTCTTTCCCAGAAGAAAATGGTTACGTCAACACCAGTTTTTGTTTTGGCGGTGATTCTTCTAATCCTCGTGTATGGCCAAGGCTTTTTTATGTCAAAGGTGGAGGCAGCTACCAGCGTATGTAATATTTAAAAATCATTCTTCTTCTTCTTCTTATTTTGATTTGCAATAAATGGAAAGACTCAATTGGGTCTCATTAATTCATGTGGGGATCTTTAACAGGTGCATATAATTTATCTGGGAGAGAAGCAGCACAATGATCCTGAGCTCATTACAAGCTCGCATCATGACATGCTTGCCAATGTTGTGGGGAGGTACAAAAAAATATTTTATCTGAAACAGAATCAAAGATACGATTTCAGACAAACTTCTCATGCCAATTTCATGCTGCAGCAAGGAACTAGCCTCAGAGTTAATGGTGTACAGCTACAGACATGGCTTCTCTGGATTTGCAGCTAAGCTGACAGAGACCCAGGCTCAAGATCTCGCGGGTACTTGTTCATATCATTTATACCTTCGTTGCCATTGTTCATAGAAACAGGCATCATCATGTCTAAATTCTGTTTCTGCAATACAATAGAATTGCCAGGTGTCGTTCGAGTTATACCAAATAGAATTCACAAGCTACAAACAACTAGAAGTTGGGATTTCTTAGGCCTCCCTTCTAACTCTCCTACTAATGCTCTTCACGACAGCACCATGGGTGATGGAGTTATTATTGGAGTTTTTGACACAGGTTAACTCTCTATCTCTCTCTTTTGCATGGAAGGAGTTGTGATACAATAAGCAACTTGATGATGTAACAGGAATATGGCCCGAGTCTAAAGCTTTCAGCGATGAAGGACTTGGACCGATCCCATCTCGGTGGAAAGGTGTTTGTAAATCTGGGATGAGGTTTGATGCAGCAGTTGATTGTAACAAGAAAATAATTGGTGCCTATTGGTACATTAATGGGTTTCTTGCTGAGTATGGAAAGGAGATAAATACATCTGGAGACCGCGAGTTCTTATCCCCAAGAGACGCAAACGGGCATGGGACGCACACTGCTAGCACTGCAGCTGGCGGTGTGGTTGGCAATGTAAGCTACAAAGGCCTTGCTTATGGCACTATAAGAGGCGGAGCGCCACGAGCACGGTTGGCAATATACAAGGTTTGTTGGAATGTGCTTGGAGGACAATGCTCATCCGCCGACATACTGAAGGCTTTTGATCAAGCCATATATGATGGAGTTGATGTGTTGTCGATTTCAATTGGGTCTTCAATCCCTTTGTTTTCAGAGGTTGACGAACGAGATGGGATAGCTACAGGTTCCTTTCACGCTGTAGCCAAAGGCATCACAGTAGTTAGTGGAGCTTCAAATGATGGACCTTCAGCAGCAACTGTGCAGAACACAGCACCTTGGGTCTTGACTGTTGCAGCTAGCACAATGGACCGAGCATTTCCTACACCCATAACACTTGGGAACAATAAAACTTTCCTGGTTTGTGCATAAAACTCAATCCACCAACCACCATTTTCTTTTCGGCTACTAATTTAAGTGCACACTAACTTTCAGGGTCAAGCCACCTTTACCGGAAATGAGATTGGTTTTAGCGGAGTGTTTTACCCACAAGCAACAGGGCTAGACCCCAACGCTGCTGGGTAGTTCCATCAGCAAGTTGCGTTTATTTTTTGCCCGACTTGTTTATCATTTTGAAATATGAATTATATTTTTGCAGTGCCTGTGAATCTCTGTCTCTTAATGCCACATTGGTGGCTGGAAAGGTAGTGCTCTGCTTCACCTTATTGGCTCGCAGGACTGCAATAACAAGTGCTGTGCAAGCTGTCAAGGAAGCAGGCGGAGTGGGGTTAATTGCTGGCAAGAACCCCAATGATGCCCTAACCCCATGCGGAGATGACATCCCTTGCGTTGAGGTAGACTATGAGATTGGAACCCAGATACTCTTGTACATCCGTTCAAACAGGTCTCCTGTTGTGAAGTTGAGTCGTTCCGAGACAATAGTGGGCAAGCCTGTGTTGCCCAAGGTGGCATATTTCTCATCTAGAGGACCTAATTCGCTTGCTCCCGCGATTCTCAAGGTAAATTCTTCTACTACTTTTTCCTTTCCAAGATCTATATATAATTTTGGACTCATGTTTGTTCTATTTGTGGCGACATAGCCCGATGTAACTGCACCTGGGGCGAACATATTAGCTGCTACTTCACCTCTTGATGCACTAAACGATGGTGGATATACAATGCATTCAGGAACATCTATGGCAACTCCTCATGTATCAGGAATTGTGGCTCTTCTCAAAGCATTGCATCCTGATTGGTCACCCGCAGCCATTAAGTCTGCACTTGTCACTACTGGTATCCTTTCCAATCCTTACTTTCATGTTGCTGCACTATGTTATAGCTTTTAACGACTCCAGATTTTTCAATTATTGATGCAGCGTGGAAGAATCATCCTTCAGGGTATCCGATTTTGTCGGAGGGATCTCCTCAAAAATTGGCTAATCCATTCGACTATGGAGGAGGCATTGTGAACCCAAATGGAGCAGCAGATCCTGGTCTCGTATATGACATGGGCACAGCTGATTACTTGAAGTACCTTTGTGCTATGGGCTACAACAATACTGCCATCTCTAAGCTAGCAGGAAAAAACACACTTTGTCCTAGGAAACAACCATCCATTTTGGATGTCAATTTACCTTCCATAACTATACCTCATCTTAGAAAATCTGTTACGCTCGCTAGAACAGTCACAAATGTAGGAAACCCAAATTCTATTTACAAAGTAACTTTGGATCCCCCATTTGGCACTACTGTATCTATAAAGCCTACTGTCTTGGCCTTCAATGCTAAAACTAGGAAAAGAGCCTTTGTTGTGACAGTTAGTGCAACGGACCAGGTGAACACAGGATACTGTTTTGGTAGTTTATCCTGGAGCGATGGCGTCCACGTTGTCAAAATTCCAATGTCGGTGAGAACGGAGATCTTACAGCCTTTTGTCAATCAAAGTTAAGAATCCAAGAGATGTCTATTGTTTCGAACATATTTAAAATACAATATCAATGGCAGAGTCGCATTTATTGGTTCGATCCAAGTTTTCTTTCTGTTTCCATTATATGTTGTTTGTACCAAAACTTGAAAAATCGAAGTTGAGTGCGTGCAGTAGCATCAGATTTCACGTTCGTTTGGCATATTCAATCCCATTGTCTTAGCAAAAGCAGTATAAGAACCCGGTCTTACATACGACATGGACACAAATGATTACTTGCACTGCCTCTTTAATTCCATTTTTGTCTGAATTTCGGAGTAAATGGGCTTCTAGATGCGGCATGTCGTTAGTGATCCTTTCATGTCCTTTGGCTTGTCACGAGTCTGAATTTCGTATTCCCGAATGTGAAAAGAAGTATAAATATGTGTGCCGTGAGATATAATGATTCTTCCCTTTCTCTGATACTAGAAAAACAAAAATGCCGCAGTAGTTAGCCTTCTTTGCTCTGGATGTGAACCTTCCTTCCATCACTGTTCCAAATCTAAGCAAGTCTGTTACTTTAAATAGAAGCTCGGAAACGTTGGTCCCATGAACTCCATTTACGATGCCTTCATTGAGCCTTCACTGGGCACAAGTGTAACGGCGAACCAGGTGTCTTGGTTTTCAACCCTACCTTGAGGACGCTGTTCTTCAAGGTTAAGTCCGATATCTGTGAGAACCAAGATTATGCTGATGAAAATTGAGGAATAAGGAACCACCGTTCCCGGAGAAAATATTTTACAAGTCACGAAATAAACAGTGCATGGTATACACTATACAGAGAGCCAATGTTCTATATATATATATATATACTGTGAAACTAGAGCCTATACAATTATAACCATAAAGAGTATGCTTCATTTGATGTCCCTCTTCCCTTAATTAATTGGAAACATGCTCAACAAAAATGGTTTCAAGGCCCTTTCAATTGCTTCTAACAGAGAATACGTGGAATCAGCAAAGCATACAAGACGACCAATTTTCTCCGTCATGCTTTCGATGTTTGTGCCAGTAAATATTCTGTTCTCAAAGAGAGGAACAATGCGTATGCAAAAAAGAGCAGAATAAGTTATTTTACAATGACTTTAAATTGGTCCAATGTCAAATGATGCAGAAATAAGTGCAGAGGTCCTAAATCACCATAAAAAAAAATGGTAAGTCATGATCCTACGTTTTAAAAAAGAAAGAAAGAAATGTCAGAATAGCAAATGAACATGCCGGCCACTTTTTACCAATAAACATGAGCAATGTTCCTTCCTGTGGAGTCGCTTTTACCTTTGATGGTTGGCCCATATTCTCACTTTAATCACCAATGTCACTTTGCAAATGCATAAATGGATTAAAGGTATTTTGAAATGCTTGAAGATATACTTGGCTTTTGAAATTACCCAAGCTAAAACTGAAAGTAGTAAATCCTTGCCATATTTTCATTTCCGAATCAAGCGAATAATGGACCATCATAATAAAAGAAACCTTTCACCATCACCTTCATAGTTGCAAAATAAGGGAAGTCTTCTTGTATAGCATCCTGTGAATGACTAAATCCGTGAACTGATACATATGAGCAAGAAATTTCTCACTAGTTGAATGGTTCCAACTGATCAACTTTATCCGTGCTGTCATCATCTCAACTAAGACCTTTTGTAGTTGTAGCGTTCGTTATCTGTATCATTATCACCACCTTCTTTCCAAGGCATCCCTCAAAACCACGCCTCCACTCACCAAAATGAAAAGTGAAAAAGATTGCGGCAACCGAATCTTACTGTTGGGCTTTGAATAACAGACAGTATAATCAATCCGTACATTTTCTGATATAGGGGCCTACTTTGTTCATTTTGATCAATTGAAACTACATCATTAACAATGTCAAGTAGAGGACATAAACAATTTCTTCAACAACGATGACATATCATGAAGTATTTCGGATAGTTAACAAGATATGCACAAGTTGATCCCAGAAAAATAAAAGAGATAAAGGCATCGAATTGGAGATTTCTGCATTTCTTTACAAAAAGTCGTGCCCACATCCTAAAAAATGATTCCCAGTATATCATACTGTATTAAAGACAGTTTTCTTTTAGTGTCTTTCTACCATGAAAGTTTAAATGATAACATATATGCGCACGCTTTTGCATTAATAGAGTATAAAGGGCCAAAAAAAAGTGCACCAAAAGAAAAATACCACTTTTCCTCTTATATATCCATCAAGCACTAGCGTAATCATCTATGCTCTACTAACAAACTTATAAACCTCATGCACCGACTATACAAACTCTAAGATCCGATATTCACAATACTCGGAAACTATTTGAACCAGTTCCCGATGGAAGCCAAATCGAAAAACTGGAAAGGGACAGCGATCTTAGCTCTTTTTCTACTTCAATACCATCTTCATATTTCTGTAATTTATGTCGAGGCTAGGAAGAAAGTGAGTATCTGGATCAAAGTCAGCTTCAAGCATTCTTCGTGTGCAATTCTAAACGAAAAAAAAAAAATTGTTTTCCAGGTGCATATTGTGTACATGGGAGAGAAGAAGTATGAAGATCCATTAACTACCAAAAGAATTCACCATAAAATGCTATCAAGCTTGTTAGGGAGGTAATCGACAGTGTTTATTACAAAATTTTAATGACTGTTCTCTTGATGAAAAACAAACCATCAAAATGATCAAATTTTCGTTTTGAAGCAAAGAAGCAGCAAAAAGTTCCATTCTTTACAGCTACAGGCATGGCTTTTCTGGATTTGCAGCAAGGCTTACAAAGTCTCAAGCATTAAAAATTGCAGGCATTTCTATTTTATCCACACTCTAAATGTGAGCTACAATAATATTACCATGTTTGAACTATTCTTGCCTTCAAAATGCAGAATTTCCTGGTGTCGTCCAAGTGATTCGAAATCGAGTTCACAAGCTCCACACCACCAGAAGCTGGGAATTCATTGGGCTCAATCAACCTTCCTCAACTAATCTGTTAACACAAAGCAACATGGGTAAAGGAACTATTATTGGTCTAATCGATTCAGGTATTACCCCTTCAAATAAATGCAAAGCTATGACAGGTGACAGGAGAAATTAAATTTAAATGGAAATGAAATTTTGCAGGAATATGGCCAGAGTCCAAAAGTTTTGATGATCAAGGCATGGATCCCATTCCATCTCATTGGAAAGGAATATGCCAAGAAGGAGACCGATTCAAATTGTCCAACTGCAACAAAAAAATTATTGGGGCTCGCTGGTTTATAAAAGGATTCAGGGATGAGATTAAAGAGCCTGTGAACACAAGTGACACTATGGAATTTCTGTCACCACGGGATGGCGGTGGACATGGAACCCATACAGCTTCAATAGCAGCCGGCTATTTTGTAGAAAAAGCAAGCTATACAGGATTAGCTCCAGGTTTGGCTAGAGGAGGAGCACCTCTTGCTCACTTAGCAATTTACAAGGTTTGTTGGGTTATTGATGGTGGAGGATGCACCGATGCAGATATTCTAAAAGCATTTGATAAAGCTATCCGCGATGGAGTGGACATACTTTCAATCTCCATTGGCAATGAAATTCCTTTATTTTCATATGTTGATCAGCGTGATTCAATTGCTATCGGTTCCTTCCACGCTACTGCGAGGGGGATCCCTGTGATCTGCTCAGGAGGAAATGATGGCCCAAAGTCACAAACGATAGTAAACACTGCACCATGGCTCATTACTGTTGCAGCCACCACAATTGACAGGACTTTTCCATCCACCATCACTCTAGGAAACAATCGCACACTCTGGGTAAAGCAATAATTCTTGAAACGAAAATTGCAAGCTGACATTTTGCAAATCTCTTCACAATTATTCTGTCGATTGCAGGGCCAATCTATTGACACAAAACAAGTTCATGGGTTTGTTGGCCTTGCATACTCTGAGCGCATAGCTCTCGACCCTTTAGATGATTTAGCGTGAGACCTGTTTTTCTTATCTCTTATTTTTCCTTTCATTTTACGATATCTCGTCCTTTCATATTCTGTGTGCTATAATTCCAAATCTTCAGTGAGGATTGTCACATTGGAAGTATGAATACAACATTAGCAGCAGGGAAAATTGTACTGTGTTTCTCGAAATCAGACACACAAGACATAGTTTCAGCATCGGAATCTGTGTTCAAAGCAGGAGGAATTGCTCTCATATTTGCACAATTTCACAATGATGGACTAGTCCCCTGCAAATTGGTTCCATGTGTGAAAGTGGATTATGAAGTAGGGACGCAAATAGCATCTTATATTAGGAAAGCAAGGTAAGGAAATTTAACCTCCCAACAAACACGCACGCAAGCACACAAAAAAATTTTATACACAAATAAACTGACTTGATCACCTTTATATGAAGGTCTCCAATTGCTAAGCTAAGTTTTCCCAAGACTGTTATTGGCGAACAGGCATCTCCACAAGTTGCTTCATTCTCATCCAGAGGGCCAAGTTCCATGTCTCCAGTTGTGCTAAAGGTACTGACCAACAGGAAATTTTCCAATTTATTAGGCATTAATTCATTCCATTTGACTAGGACTAGCCTTATGTGTAATCCGAGTATGTATATGATAGATGACGGGATTGTGCAGCATCCGAAGATGAAAATTTTAAATGATGGCTGATGATATCAAATTTAATATTCAAAGAAAACGCATGACTTATCAGACGCACAAAGCTTTAGGTTGAAGGGCACTATTTCCAATTTTCAAATTACAAAAAAAAAATTCACAAAGCCCGAAAGTAATATGACCAACTCATGCCTGAGACCAATATCCTGTAATTCTCAGGTACTGTTCGTATACGTTGTTGTAAATGATAGATCTACAGATGTATTTTACAGGGAAAGAGAGAGTGAATTCACGTGTTGCATTCAGCCCTGAATAATTGTACAGCTAACTGAACGACATTACTGGACCAAGCAACTTTTCTTCTGAACACGTCGCAGTAACTGCAAGCGACAAAGGCATAAACACGGCATTGTCATTCCAATATATGGAAATAAAACAAGACGTACTAATATAAAACAATATAACTGAAAAGGAGCTTCTTCGTTATGCATATATCCACATGATAGGGAAGAACTGAGAGAATGAATAGAATCTTACTTCTTTTATGCCAGATTGCGTAGTTGCTAACACAGAATTTCTCTCTGATATCGTCTGAACCCTTAGCATATAGTAGTTCTACTATGATTTTCTTTTTCCTTCTTGTATCTAAGTTATACCTACTCCAAATTCCGTGTTTTTAATTTCCATTGATGGTGGTAGCCAGACATAGCTGCGCCAGGAGTAGACATCTTAGCTGCATATCGCCCAGCCAATGACGAAAATGATAGCACCTATGTACTGCTATCAGGAACTTCAATGGCTTGTCCTCATGTAGCAGGAATAGTGGCTCTTACAAAATCTGTTCATCCGAATTGGTCTCCTGCGGCCATAAGATCAGCTCTTGTTACTACAGGTCAGTAAACAACTCAAAAAATATATTGCCCACTTGTTTTTGAGAATGCCATGCACCGGTTGCAAATAAAATAATATAAAATGCAGCTTCACAAACGGGAACGGATGGGATGAACATACATGAGGAGGGTTCCACTAGGAAGCCAGCAGACTCATTTGACATAGGTGGAGGACATGTCAATCCAGGGAAAGCGGTTGATCCTGGGCTAGTTTATGACATTAGCACACAAGATTATATCCAATTCCTTTGCTCTATGGGCTATAGCGCTTCATCAATTAGCAGCCTAACCAAGGCCTCCATAAATTGCAAGATAAACAGCCACACTAAACTGAACCTTAACCTCCCTTCCATCACTATCCCCAATCTTAGAAGAAAAGTAACAGTGAAAAGAATGGTGACGAATGTCGGACGTGAAAATTCGGTTTATAGAGCAATAGTGCGGGCTCCATTCGGCATAAGGATGACAGTAAAGCCAAAATTTCTAAGCTTTAATTCGACCACCAAAACTTTTTCTTTCAAAGTTACATTCTTTTCAACTCAGAAAGTGATGGGTGATTACAAACTTGGAAGCTTGACATGGACTGACGGCGAGCATTTCGTTAGGAGTCCAATCGCAGTGCGAGAGATCAAATCATAGGCAGTCGTGTAAAAGAATTAAAGAAAAAAGTCAAAAACATAAAAATTGAATGCTATTGAGCAACAAGCAATAAAGAATTCTCGCATTTGATTATTGATAGATCTAAAGAGTTTGTGCTTTATAAATAGAAATCATCACCATTGTAAACATAGTTTGTGGAGCATGCACGAGAGCTAAGGCTAAGCAAAGCCACTTCTGAATCTGAATTGAGGATCGAAGAACATTGCAGCGTTGGGTTAAATAATCGACGGTGCTTGGACGGCCGAAGTCTTCGGGGATAGACGACAGCTCATCCGCCATTGTTAGACAAAAATCATAAAGTTGTTGTGTTGTGGCCACGTGGATCAAGTGTGCTTTGAACTGCGACGAAGAAGCATTCCTGAACGCCTGGTCCGTGACGGATCATTCCTCTGGCATTATTAGTGGAACGGTCGAATTATGGTGGGATCGAGCCAAAGCAAACGACGTGTCGTTTTATGCCTACAGCTGGAGGCAAATAAAAAAAAAATATCAAATCACTGGGAGGTGATGAGCAAGTGGGTATTAATTATTAAACAAAAAATAATAATGGTAAGAAATTAACACGTCTTCGAATTACTGTATAATAATATAATATAATTGTTATGATTGAAATAATAATGTAATATAATTAAATAATTTATTTTTACTGAATTTAAGGGTATGATACGATAATATAAGAATTCAAATTACCAAAATGTCTTTAAATACAAACATTTTGGGTAAATCATGTTAATTCAAATTTTTTGTCCAATATAATATTCAATTTAAAGGCTTAAGAAATCTTAGTAAGTTTTTCGCCATGACCAATCTTATGAAACGATTGCCAATTAAGCAAAAATTTATAAAACCTATGAAAGTGTTGCAGATGGACAAGAAATTAATATTAAATAAATCGTTGAGAATGAAAATCCTAGTTAATCATGCAGAATATTTCAGGTAATTTAGTTTTAATTAATGTTGTCAATTTCATCAAATTTATACTCAAAGAAGTGAGAAGAAAAAGGGCAAAGTAATGCGTAGAGTAGAAAACTAGAATCGTTTGAGAAAGAAAAAAGTTTGGCCAATCAAAGAAGAAGGGAAAAGAAAACAAAAGCTTATGTTTTTGCTTTACCAATAGCTGCCTGTACGTCTTGAATTCAACGAATGAGTTCAATTCAAATTACTGAAATTTACACTTAGCATTGTTTTGCAGGAAGCCAGAGAAAGGAAACGAACTTTGCATTATTGAGTGAAAATGGAAACTTCAATCTAGCTTATTTGGATTTTTGTTATTTATTTTGTTATATTATATCATTGGGTGGGAAATAATTTTTATTTTAGTTGTAGTGTTGACTTTGTTATTTTATAATATTATGCAATATTTTCTAATTAACGAGGAAGATGATATGATGTAAACACATCAATTTTATTGTTTGTATAAATATTTGATAAATTCGCAGAATTTACATGTTTAGATGTGTTTAACAATTAATTGGCAAATTCATATAGCGCTCCTATCGAGAGTTTGGTGGTCACCTCTAGCCCAAATGCGATATGTACACTACAAAAAAAAATTGATTTTAGAGATGAAAATCTGTAGCTAATTAAATTTAGCGACGAATTAGTGACTGAAAATTTTTTGTAGCTAAAAAGTTGATAGCTAATCAATATAGTTACAGATTTTCAAAATCCCGTAGCTAAATTAGCTACGGAAAATATCCGTAGTGGACAGGGAAGGACTTCCAAAGTTGGTCATCCATCTTGATACTGCTCTCGTCCAAATACGTTTAACTTCATAGTTCTAATGGAATTCGAACCTTTTTACTCATAACACGTCTGCGCAAGAAAAATGTATTCACATCC
>CANXYI010955950.1:0-10899 GCA_948208565.1 Hura crepitans | reverse complement strand
AATAAACCAAGATGTCATCAATGAAAACACCATAAACTAATCCAAATAATATTTGAAAACTCTATTCATCATATTCATAAAAGCTGTAGGAGCATTGGTAAGCCCAAATGGCATTACCAAGAACTCATAGTGGCCATATCTTGTTCTAAATGTTATCTTTGCCACATCAAACTCTTTTACTCTCAATCCATAACAACCAGACCTTATATCAATCTTATAGAACACTTTTACACCCTTAAGTTGATCAAAAAAGTTATCAATCCATGGCAACGGATACTTATTCTTGATGGTCACTTTGTTTAACTAACAATAATCCAGACACAACTAAATCTTCAACTCCTTTAACTCTGTTACCAGAGTAGTGCTAGGTAACACCTCTACACTAAACACAAATTCCTGTTTTGGAGGTAAATCGAGCAACTCTTTTGGGAATACAGCTATAAATTTTGACACCACTAGTATGTTACTAGCATCCGGCTCCTTACTACAGGTATTAAACATATGAGCTAAGAAGGCTTGACAACCCTTTTTTAATAGATTTCTTGTTGTCACTGTTGAGATCATATTAGATAGAAAGTCTATCCTCTCAGCCACTATTGTAATCTTAGGCCTGTCTTTAGCCTTGAGAATTAACCTCTTCAACTTATAGCATACTATTAGCTGACACTAAGATAGCTAATCCATGCCCAATATCATATCAAACTCATTAAATGGTAGCTCAATGAGATTAGCCTAAAATTGGTGTCCTTGCACTATTAACGAACACTTCTTTTAAACCTTATTTACTGTGACATGCTAACCTAAGGGATTGCTAACCAAAATCTCTAGGTCTATAAGTTCTGACTCTAACCCTTGATCTTGTGCTCGTGCTGTGCAAACATATGAATGTGTAGACCTCGGATCAATCAAAGTTATAACAGGTGAGTCAAAGAGATAGAATGGATCAGCTATGGCATCTAACTCATTAGCCTCTACCTTTGCCCTAATGGCAGACTATCAGGTAGGAGCTTTGTGCTCACTTTGGACTCTACTCTATCCCTATAAAATCATTTTAGCTTATCTCTTTGGTCTCCTTCATAGCCTTAGATGGAAGCCTATATAGATCTGTGTCTAGCTTCAACTCTCATAGGCTAATCCTTACGATAATGATCTAGTGAGCCACACTCAAAGCATGCTCCTAACTTCTTCCCCTAATATTCCTCCTTATGTCTCTTATGGCATATCGGACACTGAGGAACTTGACCTCCCTTAGCTATAGAACTAGGTGTACTAGCTACCTATGACTGCTATCCAGTCTTACCCTTATTTTGGTTTCCCTAAGTTGTCTTCTAAGACTAACCTTACTTTTGTAATTGTTATAGTGTACCAAACTAATTACCTTGGAATTGGTTGCCTAACTATTGTGCAAAACTGGATACTCAAGGTGTAAAGGATCTCTTCTTCTGATAATATTCTTGCTTCTCCTTTTACACTTCCTTTCTAGAGTGACATACCGCAACAAGCTAAGTAAAGTCCCAAATCTTCATAAGAACCACTTGAGACTTAATTTCAACATGTAACCCTTTTTCAAACTGCTTACACTTATCAACCTCTATAGAAATAGTGTCATAAGCATAATGGCTAAGCATTGAGAAATCTTTCTCATACGCCCCCACAGACTTCTACTCCTACCTGATGTCCATGAACTATTGCCTTCTACCATCCAGATAATCCTTAGGAATGTACTTCTTATAGAACTCTTCTAGGAAAAAAGTCCCATGTCAGCTCATCTTCCATCTTATACTTTGTCAGATCATCCCACTATTTTGAGGCTTCTTCTTAGAGCAAGGAGGTGGCATAAATTACTTTCACTGCAGGTGTATAGCATATCTGCTTTATTATCTTTTTAGTGCAATCCAACTATTATTCTATTATTCCAAGTTCCATTTCACCTTTTCTCTTGAAACCCTTAACTCCTATTTTTTTAACTCTCTCCAAGTAGGTCTTTTAGAGAGTAAAAGGAACATCCTACTATTGTGGTATTAGAGGCAAACAATCGTTATAGCCTACAGCAACAACTATAGCATCTCTTGTAAAAATGTAAGTGGAACCTGAGGTATCATTCCTGGGCTACTAATGATACCTATCTCACAGCACTCGTAGACATAAAGGCACCCTATTAGACTTCTATACCATGGACATAAAAGCCTGCCTTTCCTCTTCTTCTTGTAGTGCATTCATTATAACTGTAGGCACAAGAACAATTGATAAGCCTTAGTGTCATTAAATTATGTTATGTATAGACTTGACTCCTATAGCAAACATATATTGCCTAGGAACACCTAAACTGGAGCTCTAATACCACTAAATTTGACACCTATTACCTAGTCCGATCACCCACTGGTTGCCAAACATGAATAATGAGTGCACACATAACATGTTATCTGCTCTCTACTTATACAATGTTATTTAAAAATCTTATCATGTATGGTTAGTTCATAAAAATATAAGTTTTCAAAAATTTTTAAAAATCATGTTTCATATTTGAAAATTAAGAATCCTTGTGCCAAAATTTTGGCAGCATAACAATTGTACTGGGCACTATCCCAAATTTTTAATAGTAACCTGTAATTAAGAAAACATTTCTAAACCATTTCATAATCATTTTTCCATATCTGTGATCCTTCTAATTACTCTAAATTCGTTATCAACATCAACACAATCTTAACCTTAAGAAGACACATAATCAAGCATAAAATAATTTAAAGCATTTAAAGTATAGTTACAAAACCATATACACGTTACAATTACAACACACTATGGTTTAGGCCCAAGACTAATTACATCCAACATAAGAGTGTACTTTTATTATCTATACATCTTATAACTTACCTATAGCAAAATATACCAAAAGAACAGTCTTCTCTTGCTTGTCCAGATGTTTTAAGGCTTGGGCTCAAACACATCACAAATAAAATGATATGCTAAGTGAATTGCTTAGTGGTGTAATTAAAATAAATTTTGCATAACATCATAACACATATCTGTTCTTAATTATGCATGATTGAACTAATCATACTTATGATAAACATAACATCATTCGTCTCATGTATATACATCATCTAACATGGGGAAATTAACATGCACTTTGAGTACATTGTTATATAATAAACTACATGTCATTTGTGCATGCTATCCATGGTCATGAATAAAGCATATTCAATATCATTCATCATTCAGATATAAATTGTATAGTGTGTGAAAAAGACAAATTAAAAACTTTTATGTTCATTCAATTGTCTTAGTAATGCCCATATTAATGAGAACACAATTCCTATAGATATCAAGATCATCGTGTGTAGTGGCCTACATTTTAGACTTAAACGACTCCTGCACTAGCATAGATATACAGTGATCCCACTAGACATAAATGGCGACTGTACCGCATAGAAACATGTAGTAGCCTCATGGGACCTAAATAGCTACGGCACCAACGTGGGATCCAAAGATCATAAAAATATAGGTTTTTAGGGTCAAACTAAAAGTGGACCTATAAACTGTCATCAAGCATCAAAGTGCCCTAGCAGCTACTATATATCCTTAGTTGACCAGTTAACCTATCCATCTCTAGATTATTACTCATGTAGGCTATTCTCGTGTTATTAATTTCACCATCATATTAAAGTTTAAAATAACCTATTTGCTATTGGCATCATAAAAAATTGATTAAATTGGGAATGTTATGTTATTTCCCATATTTTGGTGATTAAGCATAAGATCACATGTATTAATCACTCTCATATGTCATATGTCTTTATTGTATGCTTACATACTCATTTTTAACATTAAATAACCCATTCCAACACATGATCACATAACTTTCATTTCAAGCTCACTTTAAGGCATATACATGTATTAAGAACCAATAGGACATTTTGGCCATTATATATGCACACACTCACATTCATGCTATGTTTTCAAGTCACAAATTCAACACTTTTATCTAGCAATATTCATGCTCACAAATGGTCATTCCATTTGGCCAAAACACATCAAGCATCAATGGATGCTTTTCATTTCATATTACATCAAACCTCACGTTTACCTCATCTCAATATGCCATAGTTGCACAAGTTTAACATGCAACTAACATGATGCTTACTTACATGCATTCATGTATAAAGGATTTATTCATAACTCTACTATTTCATACATGCATATATTAGTCTTCATGCATTATCTCATATTTTACATACACAAAAACATTTACAAGTCAATAATTAAGCTTATTTGTAACACCTTACCCTTAAGTCACATCTGAGAAACCAATAGGGAGTGTTACCACATTATTATATACTTAAACTTGGGAGTTTATGACTCACTTAGTTAACTTAAATAATGGGATCAATTAAACTTAACTAACAATTTGAGCACCACGGGAAAGTAGTTATACTAAATCGATGGTTTGAGACAAAATTTTAGTACCATAATAGCTAGCAAGAGGCCTATTAAAGATTTCCACCTATTTGAGAAACATTTCTTTTTTTATTTCATACATACACATCTATCAAATTATGACTATATCAGCTTCAATATATAGCAATTTCACACACCCACAAGACACGGGGTCTGTCACCCTCATAATGACTTAAGAACACAACTAAACTCTCTTCCATGAAAGGAAGTGTTATATAAGGCTCCCCTGAGCAAATCAAGACTACACATACTCAGTTGCATATGCATGCATATCAATTCAAGAACTTATATTCCAATCTATTAAACCCTCAGTGAGCCTTACATTAACTACTTTCACTTCTCAACATGTCATACATATATGATTACGTAGTAAGAAATAGCCTACTATATCATGTCACATGTATATAACTCCTTTTTATGCATTGAGATAAACCAAAGTTTGTCAACTAACTGGAATATCAAGCTATACTAGGAGTTCTAGGCAAGGCTACTTTGGGGATGGTGTCCTTCCTTAGCATTCTCCCATAACCTACACGTTAGATAGGAAAACCAAGTTAATATTCTTTTTGGATAAGACTAACATGAGTTAACTTTCCAACTATCTTAAGTGTAGTTTGAATGCATGCTTGAGCACAAAATGAGATCACTATTTAATCATACTTACATAACATAGGTGCTCCTCACTGGTAGCCCTAGAGGCATGTTGCTATTGGTACAATTTCTAGCCTCCCTTATAACTTGTCAAGCATACTCTCAATGAATACATATTAATTACATGCAAATAAAAGTTTTATTCCTATTTAGTGTCGTGTATTTCATAGTATATCATGCATGTTTCATGTATTAATGACATGCATATATTTAGCTATTAATTGTTAGTTAACAGTCACTTTCTATCAAAAGATCTACAATTAAATAATTATGTTCAATATTATATGTATGTATATAACATAATATTATTCATGAATCTTGTAGCTGTAATCTCAATAATTTATGTCTATTCCCTATCATGGCATATTTGCTGGTTTATTATGCATCTATGCTACCATGTGTTTCATAAATTATGTGACTGCAGTTCTAATGGCTGATGCATATGTCATGTCATAACATGTTTCTTTCTTTTTATACCATTCTGCTTCTATCTGATATTAATGTTTCTTGAGTTTTATATAATTTTCATAAATAAAGCCTTAGTAACACACTCTTAGAATAATCCTGTGGATGGGTACATAAGCTGATAAGCTAATAACTATAAGCTGATAAAGTTGTTAAATAGCTATAAGCTGATAAATGTTTGTGGCCTTAGCACTGTCACTATAAATCACTCATATGGCACTGGTGCTGATCTATAAACTATTGTAAATCTGCACACTATCCCTCTCTAGTTCCTAAAGCTACCCTAACCTAGATTTTTTAAGGTTTACCATAGGCTTTTTATAATGTTTCTATGTCCATTAGGTTTGTTGTCATGCTAGATTTGTTGTTACATATTCTCATACATGTACAAAATCTATTTATTGCATTCACAAATTGTGGTTGCTTAACAACATTACGCATATGGGTGCTTGTGAGTTGTTTATGACTGACCATGCTATAAATGACTAGAATTTACATAAAAGTTACTAATTCTATCAAGAATTCCATCTTATAAAATTGAATTTTTACTTGTTCTATCTGTGTGTTCGATCCACTATCTCTATTTTATATTATATACATTTCTAATGCAATATCTACATCTCATGTTTCGTGTGTTTCTAGAATAACCCCTTTTAATTATTATTAGCTCGTGTTAACTTTATAAATATGCATTTGACATGACTAAAGCATTCCAAGTGCTAAGTCTAATAAACAACATATCACAAGTTAATATACAACTAGTACTATATATGCACTATAAGTAATGAATATTACCATACCACTCATGCTGATATATTTAAGTAGGTGTGCATGATCAATATATTATATAGGATATGCATTGAATGAATCTATAAAACATAATTGCCGTCAAAGATAGGTTTATTGAGATGAATATGATTAAATAGTCCCCTAAGATCAATTTGGTCTGTAAAGATAGAAAATATGGAGGTATATATCCTTTTATTGAACCGTGGAGAATACCTTTTGCATAAGACTCATTATCATAAATAAGAGGCCAAATATGTTAAAGCACTCCCTTAACTTGCTCATAAGAGCTTATGTGCATGTTGATATCCTTATTTACTATATAAAACATTTATGCCCACACTTGTTTAACTGGAAATAGTACATTGAATTATAATATTCAGGTATATGCCTAATCTTATATTTATAATTCTATTTTAGTTACTCATTTAGTTAATTATCATATTTACAATTTCTTATCCATCCTCCCTTTTTATTCATGGCTTCTTTATCTGCAAGTATAAGTACTCTCTACTTTATCCTCACATTCAAGATCTTTTTAAAATGTTTTAGCAGTAATTAGAATTACATAACAAACTATCTATGCCTGACCTCAGTTTCACAAATATATCACAAGATATTTTATTTATATAAATTGTCCATTATTTCATAAGTTTCAACCACTTCTTACTCTAAGCACAACTATATTTTGTAATTTTCTTGGATGCATGCATATGTGGCCCATAGAACTTAAGCTAGTAGGTAAGGAAGGAGTTATACAAATGACTTACATAAATTGCCATAGGTATAACTAGGATGTGTAAACTGAATGTTCTTACCTCTTTACTATACTTGAAAAATACCTTCTAATGTAACTACCATCCTTGAACTGATTAATGGAACTCATTAACTTAAATGCTTAATGACTTGAACTCCTTTAAGCTTTAGTAAATATTATATATCTATGTATCTATCTATCTATCAATCTATCTATCTATCTCATATCTAAAAACCTTCGCTACACACTAGGACATGGTGCTAAACTTCATATGGCTAACTTTATCTATGATACGTATAGCCTAAACATTTCCTTACATATACATTAGGCAACTATACACATCTATCTGATTATTATATTCCATTTATAGCAGTAATATATTTTGGGATCAACTTAGAGCATAACTACTATTACCATTTTCTTGTGAAATATTTACCCTTGGCCAAAAATTTATTGACATGCTAATTATGTGACTCGTAATGCTCATTCTTATATTTCCATTATCTTGTCTAGAATTTTACTTCTTAACCTCAAAGTCAAATGCATTTCACTGACTAACCCAATATAAAGCCAACCCTGTGTTTCTAGCCAATAACATATTAACATAGTTCATATTTAAATCTCCATTAGCTTTTAATTGCAATCACAACCTAAATTTTAGTTTAAACTCTATAAGAGTATAAGGGGTAGGACACATACAAAATGTCAAAATTTATGTTTCTTGTTGACCCATTACATAGCCATTTCCTTTTCCTAATTTTACTTATTTACCTTACTCCAACGCCCAATCTATTTAGTTTCTAACCATAGCAAACCGTAGTTCACTAAATCATTAAACCTCTATTTTAAACTAAATACTCTTAAATTGTCTATACTATTGTTACCAATTTTGCAGAAAATAATGCACACTCCTACTGTAACTACTAAGGTAGCGGCATATTTTAAACCCGACTTTGCTCTCTATGCATATACTCTCCCTTTAATATACGAACCTTTGAAATAACTTTCTTCCTAATGATCCTCCCTAAAAATTCAGAATTTGTGTTAAAATGTTCTAAATTCAATTTTGTAAAGAACTTGATTAAATTTTTGCCCTTTCATGCCTTTTATTCCCTCTTATACCAATAAAATCACACCACAAATAAACCACTTGCTCAAATCAAAGAAATTTTAATAAGAAAGAAAAAGAGATTAAAATGAATTAACACTGGCTTCCTAGCCCCCGTTGTCCTTCACACATCGGTTCCATCCTAACTTAGCAGTATTCTCGTTCTAGTTCAATCTTTTAGTAGCTAATGATCCTAAATTTGTTCATGAAGGGAGAGAAAGCAAGTATTTACCTGTTCTAATAAACTTAAGTTGCTACTGCCTTTTTACACCTGTCATTTGTGCCTAACAGTAGTAGTGTCTATGCCACCAGACTAGAACAGTGGCATTATCAAGTAGCAATAATTGTTGTGAGGCTTAGTGCATGTGTCTAGCCACTATAGTAGTAGCAAAGCTACTCAATTGCCGTCCTCTTGCTACCAGCAATACTCTTTTTCCCTTCTACACTAGTAACTTGGTCCCCGTTCTTCCACAGCAATTTCATGCTATTTCGTGAGCGTTGAACCACTACAGTGGTTCTCTCTACTTCTACTTGCTGGTTCCTGAAATTCCCAATTTGCTCTCTTAACATGTAGTAGTCTTAGAGGCCTCAGTTTAATCATATCCCACTATTCCAGCAGCTCATTCCCTATTATTAACTCGTAGCACCATCTAACGGACAACTTATAGCTATATCATGTCGTCTGTGCTCATAAAAGTGACAAGTCAAATTCTATTTCTTGCTGCCCATGGAGTCAATCCTCACTCTCTCACTCTTTCCTCATCAACTTCACTAATTGCTCTAAACCTAAAGGAATCCTCGCCTTAATCGATTTCATGGAACTCAACCAATCCATGTTTCTCACCTCTTTGATAAAATTGCCTCTTTTCTTCTTTAATTTGCTACTTGTAAATCTTTCCATGCCTATTACAAGATTAGTCTCCCCATATGCTTGAGTTCCCCCTCTTGTTGTCCCCTTTTTCCTTTTCTTCATCTTTTCTATAATCTATTCTTGCTCACCTCTCATTCTATCTCCCCTTTTTTTTCTTTTGCTGCCAAACTCAAACCGTTTTCCTATCCTTCTTATTTTGTTAACCAACTTAAAGCTCTTTTCCACCCATTGTCCTTATTCTTATTGTCTTTTTTATTTACATCTGTAGCACCCGTATGCCATGGTAGCCTAAACAGTGTTATCTCGGCCCGAGTGATGTTCCCCGCGATGCGGGCCATCATTCTGAGTCCGATGACTAGCATATTGGTGCGAAAATTTTGACTAGCCTAAAAGTGGTCAAAACGAATGAAATAAAAATTTCAGCAAAACTAATAATTCATTTCAGGTCAAGAACTATTGTTTACGGAGATAAAATGAGGTCAGGCCGGGACAGCCCCAAGATCTAGGAAAGTGCCCGAATGGTCTCAAAAATACCATAGCCTAAACCTCAAAAAATCCACTAAGTATGATGGAGGAGGAATTATAATTTTATGAGGTCAACAGATATTTTTTCTGAATATTTTATTCTGGTGGGTAAATAGTGCTATAAAGTCAACTATTGACTTTTGACCCAAAAATTTGCATGGGCCTTCGAGACCCTGAGTGAAGATTTTTAAAACTAGAATGAGAATTTTTGGAGGACCAAAAAATATTTTACGAATTTTCGTATGTTAAACCCGGTCTATGGTGAATAGTGATTTTTGCTCCCAAAGGAATTTTGAGCTGAAATTTTGCAAGGGCCTTAGTGACAATAATTAAGAATTTTTGGGACTAAAATAAGAATTTTTGGGTACATGTGGAATATTTTGTGAATTTTTAGGCAAAAAGATCACATAAAATGCACAAAAATTGGTTTAAAGGCCATTTGGACTAATCAAATGGGTCCAACCCATCCCATACTCTAGAAATTTCATGAATCAACCCTTAACTATGAACCAAACCACCCCTAACCTCCCAAACTCCACTAGGCCGAAACCTTATCCATAGAAAGCCACCATTTTCTCTTGCTTTCTCTCTCCTTCTCCACTCAAAACTTCATGGAAAAGATATAAAATTGAAGACCCCATCAATCTTAGATAGTAAACCCACCATTAATTTGAAGAAAGAAGCTCAAAATTGGGAGAATTCACACTTGGATGAATAGTGCCCAAATAAGGTAAATGGCTTTGAACCTCTCTTTTTATTTTTGGAATTGATAGCTTAGGGAATTCTAAGAAAACCTATGGTTTTGGAATTTGATTTGGAGTTATGTACAATTTTGTAGAAATTTTTAAAGGTTGGAACCTATTATGGAATTCTTGGAAAAGGTGCTTCAGGATGGAGGAAGAGGAAATCAAGGGTTTTGGAGTAACTACAGAATGATAGGGAGTCCACTGTAAGTGAATTTACCTAAAACATATTATGTATGATAGATTAACATGGTATTGGAAGAATGGGTATGTGTATGGAAGTGTAGGTTCTATGTGTGTGCATATGTGTAAGTATGTGAAACACATGTTAGGATGTCTAAATTGATGATTTAGGATGATAGGGATATGAATTGGATGTGAAATGGATGTGTCGGTATGTGACTGTATGTATGGCATGTATGCCATTATGTGAAAATGCATGTATGGGTGGTTGGTGTAACGTCCGCTGATCGATGTCTTATGAACAATGCATTTAGAACCCGATTGATTTTCCCCGTGGTGCGGGTCATCATTTCGA
>CANXYI010955886.1:0-10856 GCA_948208565.1 Hura crepitans | reverse complement strand
ATAAATTTAATATTTCTATACATGTTCCTTAGTGAATGAATATGTATGTGTGATGTTGATGTTGATACGAGCCCAAGGCTCTATATTTTTGTATAGTTTTATCTGTGGCCTGAGGCTTGAGTTTGTTGTATGCTAGATGATGAGAATATGCTAAAATTAGGGAACCAGATGGTTTCAGGTGTTGTGAATGGGTTATAAAAGTGTTTAATAGTATTGTTTAAATTTTGGGATAGGACTTGGGCAGCCGTTATACTGTAGAATTTTTAGGTAATACTAAAGTATGATTAGATTTCCTTTGTAATGGCTAGGTAAGGTTGGTTCTAACCTAAATAGACTACAAGAATTGATAGAAGTGGTTTTGGAGTCAGATAACACAATCTAAAGTGAAATTAGTAGAAGTTAAATGAATGACCTTAGGAGAAATTTTAGGATAGACCTAGCGAGAAGTGCACCGCTTATTGGGTTTCTTTGGGAATCTAGTAAGGGGTGTCCCATTTGGTGGTACCAGACGCTGGTTCAATGTTCTTTGGTAAAGTACATAGATATCAAAGGGTTAAGTTTTAATTCCTCTGAACTATTATGTTATCCAAGGCTAAGAAAAGAAAGTCTTCTTTAGTACAAAAATGACTGGTCTAGCTACTCGAAGAAGCACTATGGAATCAATTAGTTTGATAACCATAGTATATAAAGAGCATGTCCTATATTAGCATCTAAACCCAGTTATGCTACTTAGTAGCCAGAGTTAGGAGTGACTGACTGATACAAATAGCTAAACCTCAAAAAGAGGGATTTGACAGTATAGTGCTAATTGCATGTGATAAAAAGAAACGGTACTAGTAAGAATAGACCTCTTTTAAAGAAAGAGGCAAAGCACTGTGGGATAGCCTAGTGCAGTACCAGATTGGTAAGTTAAGGAAAGAGAGTTAGTTATAGGCATAGTTTTAGTCTAGATCCTAGTATCAGAAAGGGTACAAGGAGAGGATCACCCATGTGTGGCTTTTGTCAGAAAAGCACTAAGAGTCGTGCAGAGGAGGCAAGTGAGAAGAATGTCTCTAATGTGGTGTTAGAAGCCACCACAGAAAGAGTATCCTTAAGGATAGATAGAGGGTGCCCAAACATAGATATCTAATGTTACACCTCAAAGTAGAGGTCAAAAATAGACTATAAGGGAGTAGTCCAGTGTTAGTCAAGGTACTAAAGTTGAGGCTTATGCTTCAATCAGGCAGTGCATTGTGAGACTAAGAAAATGGCTATAGCACTAAATAGTAGGACTGGCATTTTATTTACTTATCTAATATTTCAATCTTAGCTTTGATAAATCTTGATTTAATGCCTTTATGTGTATGTGTGCCCTAGTACAGAAAAGGCAAGTAGGGTCTGAGCCAGTGAGATAGACCTTGGAGTTAACATCCTTATAAGGCAGTGGGTGAGTGTGAAGGTGTATTAAAAATGCCCTGGTGATTTAGGGGTATAGATTGTTGTGGGTTTGACTAAGTTGTATTTCCTTGTATAGAGGTGCTTTTAAGATGGATTGACTTATTAAGTGTTAGGTTGTGACTGAGGGTAACCATAGAAAGTTAACCCTCCAAACTACACAAAGACTAGTAGAGACAGTGAATAGTGAGAGAAATTGTAGGGACAATTTTATCCTTGTTATTAAGATATAATAACTCCTTCAGGAGAAAAGAGGCATGTTTGGCCTAAGATTTTGATCAGACTAGCTTAATTTTGATCTAGCATACCTATCTATTAAAGTTTGGTTCTCTAATATATTTTTGTTAAGCTACCAGGGTTATCATTTTAGAGGAAGTTGAATTCTAAAGTGGGGATGCATTCTGGTATTGCTCCAGTGTTCCTTGTTCCTTAAAGGATAACATTTATTAGAATAAAAGCACTGAGAGTATAACTGCAAGAGCTAGGTGATAAGGGTTATCGGACTCAGTATAAATTCTCAATGAGTGTCCAAGCTATCTATGAGAAAGAAAGATAGGTCACTTAGGTTATGCATTGCCTTAAAGGTACTTGCACAGAGTGATTATATAGGATTAATATTTCCTATTTTAGTGGACGATCATCTTAAGTATTGAGAGAGGTTGGTCTCCTCCCATTTAAAGTTGACCAAAGATCTAAATTATATCAGTTAAAGAATTAGGAAAGCTAATATTACTAAGATTGCTCCCAGGACATGATATGGACACGGTGAGTCCTTAGTGATGTCATCAGGGCTCCCTAATGTCCTAGCAATTTTATAGTTTGCAAGGAGTAAAGCTTTTAGATTTATATGGGCCAATGGAAATAGGGTTCCTAGATGATCATTTGATGTATTCTAGGAACCAACAAGAGTATGAATAGTTTTTTTAAGGATTATGCTATAGACCCTAAAAGAAAGATGGTTACAGACCCAACTCAATGAGTATGAATTGGGCAAATGAAGTTTTTCTTTAGACCACCCAGTTTCAATAAAGGGAGTCAGAATTTGACCCCAATAAAGACAAAGCAGTGGTGGAATTGAAACCCTCTAAGAATGTAATTAAGATGAGAAGATCTATGGGCTGAGTTGAGCTTATAGAGGGCTTATAAAAGGACTTTCACCATTGTTACTCCTTTAACTGGACTAATAAAAAAGGAGGTAAGGATTGTATGGGATAAGCACTGTCAAGATAGCTTTGCTAAGTTAAAACAGAGGTTTATCTTACCCCTGATTTGAGGGCTAGTTATCATAGTGGTTGTGCTAAAATAAATGATGCATTATCAATTTAAAGAGGAATGTTTTATAGATATAATCATTAGAGTTTGAAATATCCCTCACTTAAGAAAAGGGACCTAAAACAGAGAAGCTAGGTAGAATTGATTCGAGATTTGATTGCCTGATTGACTACCTACCAATAAGAGTTAATGTACTGATAGATGCGGAGTATAGGGAAATCTATGATGACTTAAGAGATTATGGATGTCAGGTTACCAATTATTTTAGAAGAGGCAGCAATAGCTGAGTTGCAAGTAAAGTTAGATTTTAGATAGCAATTGAAGCAACTCTAGTGAGGGATAAGTAAATGGTTCAGATAATTAGCAAAGTTAAAGAGGGGAAGACCATATGGTCTTAATTGATGGTAAGTGAATAGTAGACTCATCAGAACAAATCACGTACATTTTGTATGGAGGATCTGGTTTGTAGATGTTTACAAAAATATATAACTCTCCTCATTCCATGTATTTTAAGAGGAAAAAGTTAAGTTTGGGGATCTTATTTTTGGATGGCTTAGTATGGAAAGGATTATGGTAGGGGTATAATGCCTAGTATTTGATATGCCATCAGGTAGAAATTGGTATCAGAATCCTTCTAAATTACTGCATCCTATAGCTATATCAATATAAGAATAAGAAAAGCTAACACGAAGTTGTAATAAGTTCACTATTAAGTAAAGGTAAATACAGTGGTGTATGGGTAGTTGTTGACAGATAATCAAGATAGTCTAGGTTACTCAGTTAGGATGGATTAGTTTTTAAATAGGTTGGCTAGATTATATGGTGATGAGCCATCAAATTTCATTTTGTACCAGTGACTATCATTTGGATAGGGATTTTATTTTATTGTCAGGCTATGGTAGAAGCTGTAAGCAACTTTAAGCCCAGACTAGCTCATCACCCAGTTTATCATCCTCAATCTGATGGACAGTCAGAGAGGGTGATATAGATAGTTTATTACATATTGTGAGACAATACTAGTAAGCTTATGATTATCTGATACACATACTTGTTGTTGGTAGAGAGTCCAATGATAATAGCAATCAGTCTAGTGTGGCAATAGACCCCTATGAGGCCTTATATGATAGATAATGCGAGACTTTTCATACTGAAGTGAGATTTGAGATAGAAAGTCTTCAAAGTAGAATTGATTAAATAGGTTAAAGAAAAGTTAAATGCATTAGAAAAAGGTCGAATGTAGTATGATTAGACCAAGATTTGCTATTGACTTGAACCAGGAAAACTACTGAATACTCAGTTAGAGAAAAAGTGTTCTGGAGTTTTTCCTAAGAAAATAGGTGTAGAGGTCCAAGAAAAAGGTAGTTAAGTCCCAGGTTATTGGACCCTATGGGGGTACTAATAAGGTTAGGACCTTTATGATATAGGCTTGTATTACCACTTGAGCTATGGTAAACATAGTGTTTTTATGTTTTATGCTTATGGGGTACAGATTAGACCAGTTACTTATGATCTGGATGATAGCTATGGAAGTATAGCTGAATATCAGTTATGACAAGAAAACAGTATAGAGTATGGCTCATGAAATGAGATAAATGAAAAGATAAATCCATACCACTACTATAGTATGATGGAGATATAAAAAGTATAAAGGAAGTTACTTGAAAGCTAGACAAGCAAGTGGGAGATCAATATTCTATTTTATTTACTTTAAGTAATTTCGAGGATGACATTTATTAAGAGGGGAAAAATGTAATGCCCATGTTCTGAGGCTCTGAGAACAATGCCACAGGGTCTAAGAGGTGCACCTGGGGTGCTGGGTCACTTGCATGTAGACCAAGGCAGTGGCATAGGTCCTGAAACTTTGAGGGGCCTTAATTTGATGAAAAAGGCAAAATAAAAAAATTTAGCAGAACTAATAATTTATTTTGACCTGCAAGCTACCCATTAGTCCAATAAAAATTTTTCAGGTTGGGACTGACCTGAGATGTGCCCGAACGGACTCGAAAATATTAGACCTTAAAGTTAAAAAATTACACTGAGTTTAATGGTGAAAGAATTTTTAAAATTGAAGGTCATTTGCAAAATCTCATAATTTTTAGGTTGGCATGCAAATTGAGGCAATCTGAAAACTGCTTTATTGGTGGAATTTGGCCACAAAAATTTACAAGTAGTAGGGATTAAAATATGAATTTAAGAAAACGGTGTAATTTTTGGAGGTCCAAGTGAATTTTTATGAATTTTTAAAGTTTCCCAAAAAATCAAGATGGTTCAGGAATTATTGGGATAAAGATGTGGATGCAAAATAGGGCCCACAGAAGTGCAAAATGTCTTAGCCTACTTGCTAAGTGGCATATGGGCTATGACAAGTGGATTTCCACTTGTAAAAAATAAAAACACATTTTCTCCTTTTCTGCCTAGAAGTCGATGTTACCTCCTCTATATTTTGGCAATAACTTCTTGCTCTGGTGTCAAAATAGGCTAATTCTAGTGGCAAAAATTTCCTCTAGATGTTAGGCACTAATAGGAAAAAGAATCATGTCAAAAGGAGTTTCCATTTAGGATAAAAAAAATCAAACAAGGGGATAAACATAGAAAAGTCTAGAACTATGTATGTGAGGTGAGTTCTTAGATATATCTACCCTATTTCTTAGACTTTTTCATTGATTATTGATACTAAATCTTAGTTAAGACATGTGTGTATGTGTGTATGATGCATTGGTGGCCATTGGATGGCAAATGGTTGCTCACAAAGGGAGAACAAAACTACTGTGGAAGTTGGAATAGGTTGGTAGCTTGCCTATAGATGTGATTGACATCTTCAAAGGCTTATGTAAGTGAATTTACAGCCTTTTTCTCATTTGTATGGGTGCCTAGGTTAATGAATCTGGAATTTAGATGGCTAGAATGATCATATATTAGCTTGAATTTCCCTTTAGTGATGTTGAATACCTTGAGTTTTAATGGAATTATGACTAGTGTTCATGAATAGTAACATAATTTGCTCAAAAAGTGCCTACTGGAATGGTAGTTTGAATGAGTGTCTTGCTACCTAAGAGGAATCTAAGTTATGCTTGGCATGCTAGGGAGTGTTTTATTAAAGTTTTGGTGTGGAATTCACCATAGAAAGTGCATTGATGCTTGTGGTCGTGAGCTACCATAGGTAGTTTTTGAGATATTGTTTTGTGCTTTTGGTTATAATAGTTTAAATTGAGATGTTATGTCCATATCTAAGTTTATGGCTTGTAATTGGGATAAAATAATGTTATTTTACCTTATGGAATGAGAATAAAGTTCACTTACATTGAACATCTGAGGGTTATGCATGGCATGCTGGCATGACTTTGCAAGTGTTAAAGTAGTAGTTAAGTACACCTTGAAGTCTTGATTACTGCCATGAATTAATTAAGATAATTTGTGAAGCTTAGGATATAGTGATATAACAATATATGCTTGAATGGTGCTTTAAAAAGGTAAGGAAATTTTAGACCAAAACTATTAGTTAAAGCTTAGAATGATAATCTAAACATGTGACTTTAACTGAATTATGGAATTGAACCTCAATTGAGCCTTTGAGAGGCTATGATTGAGTTACATTTTGGCCATGGAATTGGCCTAGTTTTAGTGGCAGTTGTGCCTATATTTTGGCTATAGACTTGGCCCTGTTTTAATTGGCAATTGTGCCTATATTTTTGCTATCGATTTCGCCCAGTTATATTTGGCCTCGTGTCCAGTAACATGAAATCGGACTTAAAATAGTCCCAAAAAACTAACTTCCAATGTGGTTAAAATGACCCATAATTGTCTAGTTAACCTCTACTTGAACCAAAAATGTCACTGGACTAGAAAGTATTAAGTTTTAAAGTGGGAATGCCATGATAAATCACACCATAAGAAACTTTGTGTTTTGATCATAATAGTCCTAAAAATTGTTTATGAATTTTACCTGGTAGAGCTAAAAAGTGGCTATACTAGCCTGAATAAAATTTTAAAGTATAAGATAAAATTTTTATCTGTCTATTTTTTAGACTCAGATATTATAAGAATAATTTTAGCTAATAAATCAAATTAAATTGGGCTACTTGGCCCATTGGTTAAAAACCCACTAGATGGGTTAACCAGTTAACTTAGGGTTTTGCAGCTACAAGTTATTAGTGGCTGGAGATGTCTACAGAGTGATCTCCATTATGTCACTTACGGGCAGATCAGTCTAAATGACTAGGTGACAAAATGTCTAGAATGCCCTTTAACTAGTAGTCTTTGAAGCTGAGGAAACACTGTTCCATTATACTTAATTAGTTATTATGCAGATGTGCTAGATTAGTCTAAATAATTGGTTTAAGTAAATATATATACATATAAGGCAAGAAGATTGCTTTTGGACATATAAATACCTTAGAGGTATAAAGTCAAGCAGATATGAATAACTATTTCAGGAGAAGTAATAAAAACACAACAAAAGGGTATTTTTGGTAATTTTCCACTTTTAAGACAGATTAAGTAATTCTTCTAAAGTTGCATGTAATAGGTATTAGTCCTGACTTTAATTGATTTAATTGAGCTAAAAATGTTATTTCTAGACCAAACAAATACCTTAGGGGTATTTTAGTAATTTTGGCACCCTAGTGAATATTTAAATTATTTAATAAAGTAAAAGTTATACTTTTAACTGCATAAGTAAGAAATAAGATTACATCATGATTAAAATGCTATAAATTCACCATTAAGTATCTTGTATACTCAGCTTACTAGTTTTGGGTGCGCAAGTACACTACAGGGGGACCTGCCTTGTAAAGCATAATGATAGTGGTTCAGCGGATACAGGCGAAGTCTTTGGGTGAATTGATGTATATTTAGATATCCATGCTCCTTCCATTGTTTAGGGAGAAATAGCCAATATAACTACACCAGAGCCTAGTGCAATTGCACAACAGTAAAAGCCTCAGCTATAGCAACAGGCTCAAGCATCTTTGGCACTTCTATAGAAGATTGTAGATTTGTTGAGACACACATTAGCACTAAATCCTATACCTCATCCACCAGCTCTTATACCTCCTCTACCATTAGCTTACCACATAAGACACATTAAAAGAAGGTTAAAAAGGTGGGAGCAATAGATTTTCTAGGAATTAGAGAAGATGATGTAGCCAGAGCAGAGTATTAGCTAGAAAGCACACGTATAATTCTAGAATAGTTAAAATGTACAGAGGAGGAAAGTCTAAAATGTTCTACCTCTCTTCTACAAGAGGAAGCTTTCCTTTGGTGGGGTATAACTAAGAAAAGGAAAGTAATAACAGATGAAACTTGGGAATTCTTTCTATAACAGAATCTTACAAAGATAATAAAAGATAAGAGTTTCTTAATTTGAGTTAGGGAAGAAAATCTGTGTCAGAATATGAGAAGGATTTTGCAAGATTGAGTCAATATGCAGAAGAATTTGTACTTACTAAAGAGGAAAGGTCCAAAAGGTTCTTAAAGGCCCTTAATATGGAGTTGCATATGCAAATAGCCAACTCAAAGATTGTAGACATTGTAATTTTTAGTAGCAATAGATTAGGACATGGAAGAGATGTTACAAGAAAAGTGGGATATTTTATAGAGAAAGAGACCTTTCACACTAAGTCAGGCTAGTTCAACACTTGGGTTTAGTAAGAGATAAAGGGAGAGTTAGTCTCAGTTAGGGCATCAAACACAAAGGCAAACACAACCACAAAGGTTAGGTTAGGCTTTTATATCTAGACCTAGACCTTCTAAGCAAGCCTCTAGTGTACCAGTATCAGTACCATCAGGCATAAATACACCCTTAACTTGTTAGACTTATAGTAGAAGGCATTGGGGGTAGTGCAAAAAGGCAAAGGTAGGAGAATGTTTTATTTATTGGCACAGATATCATTTTAAGAGGGATTGTCCTTAAGGGCAGATTGAAGCTACCCAAACTCAAGTATTAGCAGTACCCTCAAACAAGGGCAGAGGCAGGCTAGAGGTAACCAGCTTAGCATTAGCCAGAGGGTTAGCTATGAGGCATGGGCCCTGACTAAATAATATGCCATTAGAGCTAGTGAAGAGGCAAAGGCTCCAGATGTCATTGCTAGTACTTTTTATTTATTTAATGCACTAGTTTTAGCTTTAATAAATCATGTATCTACTCATTCTTATATTTACACCATACAAACACAAGATAGGGGTCTAAAACTAGAGTCTATAGGCAAAGACATTCAAGTAAGTAACCTAATTAGATAGACTGTAATAGTGAATAAAGTATACATACACTATCCAATAGTGATCCAAAAATGACACAGACTTTATTAAACTTCCTTTTCATGAATTTGACATTATCTTGGGTATGGATTGGTTATCTGAACACCGGGCTATGGTTGACTGTGAAAATAAGAGGCTAACCTTGTAATTATAGAGGGACATGAAATGATAGTTGTGAGTGAGAGAAATTCCTTGAATAACCTCATCTCAACTGTTATAGCTAAAAGACTTACTTATAAGGGTTGTGAAGCATACTTAGCCTATGTGATTGACACTAGTATATCCATACTCAATATTGATCCAATTCCAATTGTGTCTATATTTTTTAGTGTGTTCCCTGAATAGTTATTAGGATTGCCCCATAGTAGGACCTTGACTTTGAAATTAAAGTATATCTTAGTACTTCACTTGTACTTGTTACACCATATAGAATGGCATCTACAGAGTTGAAGGAATTAAAGGTGTAGTTGTAAGAATTGTTGGACAAAGGTTTCATTAGACCCAATACTTTACCATAGGCAACACATGTGCTCTTTGTAAAAAAGAAAGATAGGTCATTTCAATTATGCATTGATTACAAGCAATTGAATAAGGAAACTGTGAACAATAAATATCTTTTGACTAGGATTGATGATCTTTTTATTAGCTTAGAGGTGCCGATATCTTTTTTAAGATTGATTTGAGATCAAGGTACCATCAATTGAGGATTAAAGAGGTTGATATTCCTAAGACTACATTTAGAACTAGATATGGACATTATAAGTTCTTGGTGATGCCATTTGGACTTACTAATGCTCAAATAGTCTTCATAGGTTTAATGAATAAGGTTTTTCTACCATACTTTGATCAGTTTGTGATAGTGTTCATTTATGATATTCTAGTGCATTCTAAGATCAAAAAGGAACATGAACAACACATCAATGTAGTGTTACAAACTTTGAGAGAGAAACAATTGTATGAGAAACTATTAAATGTGAATTTTAGCTAAATAAAGTGGCTTTTCTAGGCTATATTATGTCATCAAAAGGTACTACAGTAGATCCTAGCAAGGTTAGAGCTGTGTTGGAATGGGAACCTCTTAGGAATGTGACTAAGATACAGAGTTTCCTATGATTGGCTGGTTACTACACAAGATTCGTAAAGGGTTTCTCTATGATTACAACACCACTAGCAGGTTGATAAGGAAGAATGTGAAGTTTGAATGGGATGACAAATGTTAGGAGAGTTTCTTGAATAAGGGAAAGACATTGTCATTTATAATGATGCTTTGCACAATGCATTTGGATGCATACTAATGCAAGAGGGTAAGGTAGTAGCTTATGCTTTTAGGCAAATTAAGCCACATGAGAGGAATTATCCTACTCATGATCTAAAGTTAGTTATAATTACTTTTGCATTAAAAATTTGGCGGCAATATCTTTACAGTGAAAAGTGCTACATTTACACTAATTATAAGAGTTTGAAATATCTCCTTACTCAGAAAGAGTTGAACTTCAGGTAGTGCTAGTGGTTCAAATTGATTAAGGATTATGACCGCTTGATATACTATCACATAAGAAAGGCTAATATAGTTGTAGATGCATTAAGTAGAAAGTTCATGGTGACAATAAGAGTAATAAATGTTATATTAGAGTATATAGAGAGAGATGCCATCTTAGTTGAATTACAAATCAAGTCTAATTTTAAGTAGTAGATAAAAAAAGGCATAAAAATGAGATGGATAACTGACATAGACAATGTGTAAAGTCAAAGAGGGGAAGACCACTAGATTTGAGCTAGGAGAGGATGGATGTTTATAGTACCATAGCAAGTTATGTGTACATAATGCAGATGGCTTAACGACACAGATTTTGTTAGTGGCATATAAAGCTCTTTATTCCATGCATCTAGGTAGT